>JADLZL010005031.1:0-144382 GCA_015844335.1 Chrysopogon serrulatus | reverse complement strand
AGTGGAACCTATAGACTACTCTCTTGCTGGCCTCTACCGCGATACAGTTCTCGAGCTTACTGGCCAGCTGCAGAAGAAGAATGAAGACAGGTACTACGAACACCACCATCAAATTTTTCATGATATCTTGGAGAAGTGTAAGCCACATGAATTCTGCATGAAGATCTTCAGTCATGCGTTGCATGCTAACCCCAAGAGGAGCAATGAGGAGTTACTCAAGCTGCACAGCACCCTGCTGGATTTGCCGGCATCATTCAACAGCATCGCTAAGGTGATGTTCAAGTTCTCTTACAATGATCTGCCCGAAGAATACAAGTCCTGCTTGCTGTACCTAGCTATCTTCCCTCTGGGACACGAGATCAGGCGGTCAACCTTGATTGGACGGTGGGCTGCAGAAGGACTGACTTCAAAGGAAGATTGGCACAGTTCCATGAGTCAGGCCAACCGATGTTTTGACGCACTTGTTGACAGGTTTCTTGTTTATCCAGCTGATATTGGTGCCACAGGAAATGTAAAGAGCTGCGTCGTAGGTGAACCGGTTCATGGAATCATTACCACCATCGCCAAAAAACAACACATCCTTGAGACACGTCTGTCACATCACTTGGCTCGCCACTTCTCCGTGTTCAACGATCTCCAGCTTCGCAGCTCTGACGGGATTGATAAATTCTTCCAGGGGCTCTCTAGATCATCTCGATCTGTGCTCAAGGTGCTAGATCTAGAAGGTTGTAAGTGCTTTGGTGGGAAGAACCAGCGGTACCTCAAGGACATCTGCAGAAAGATGTTACTGTTGAAATATCTGAGCCTAAGGGGAACAGATATTACCCAGCTACCAAGGGAAATCAACAACCTTCGTGAGCTAGAGGTATTGGATATCCGACAAACTGAGCTGCCTCCACATGCAACAGCAAATATCCTACTGTTGAAGCTGAAGCGTCTGCTTGCTAGTCACGTTGGTCCGAATTATCCAAGCATCCCTCACAAGATCTACAAAATGGTAAACATGGAGGTACTGTCTAATGTCAAGGCCCAGCGCAGTCATGATTTACAAGATATTGGAAAGCTATGGCAGCTGAGGAAGCTAGGAGTGGTCATCGATGATAATAATGATACTCACCTCAAGGATTTGCTTAAGACTGTCAGTGACCTACATGAGTGCCTCCGTTCTCTGTCAATCACTATTATTCCTGTAACCACACCCACACCCACACCATGCGAGGCATTGGGTACTACTCCTAGCAAAGTGAAATTTCCATGCCTTTCTGCTACTTCTAGTCCTCCTAGTGCAGATGAGTCACCTGCAGATGGCAATGGCAATGGCTCACGCTTAAAATGCCATCCCAAGATTCTTCAGAGTTTAAGCATCAGAGGAACCACGACCGCGCACAAGGGGGGTCTTCTTTCATTGTTCATAGAAGGTGATAAAAACATACTGGCCAAGGTAACTCTAAATAACACGCCGCTGAGTGAAGATGATCTCAAGCTCCTTGCCAACCTGCCCATGTTACGGTGTCTCAGGCTCCAACACATTGCATGCACCGACACCGGACCCATGCTCACCTTCAAGCAAGATGAATTCAAACGTCTTAAGTACCTTCTCGTTGAGGATTCCGGCTTCACTAATATCACTTTTCGGTATCGATCAGCCCCTGAGCTTGAGAAGATGGTTCTGTCTTTCACCAGCACAGATTCTATTTCTGGAGTTGCCTGGCTTCCAAAATTGGAAGAGCTTGAGTTGAACGGCAGGTTGCTATCCTCGTCCTTGTTTGACGATGCCACACAAATAGCCAAGCTGACTCTTCGTGGTACAGAGCTAAAGCAAGACACAGAGCTAGAGCAAGACGATCTAAAAAGCCTCAGCATGCACCCAAATATACGCAGTCTGATGCTCTTGGAAGGGTCTTTCGGTGGAATACAGAACGAGATTACATTAGGAAAGGATGACTTCTTATGGCTCAACCTTCTTGTTGTTGACTGCTCGGCCATCACCAAGATCGTCTTCACCAGCGGATCTGCTCCTAGGCTCGAGAAGATTGTCTGGTCCTCTTCCACATCTCTCTACGGCATCGACAAACTTCCCAGGTTGAAGGAACTCGAGTTCAAGGGTGACCAAGCAGTTCCTGATGAGGTGATAGAGGCCATTGGCAATCTTCAAAACAAGCCTACTCTTAAACTTAGTGGACCAGAAACTCAAGGCTAAGCAAAAGTAGATGAACACGAGGATGGCATCCGGACGACGATGCTACAACGTTCTCGTTCTGCTGGAAGTAGGTAACAGGTTTCACGCTGGAAGGGCCTCTCTCCTTCTATGCCATGCTGGTGTGGTTTGCAAGTGTGCTGTTGTGGTGGACTGCCATCTGTTCTTCTGCACATGAACGGGTGTTTATGTCCTGGCCGCATTACAATTTACTACTGAGTATGTCTGTTTACTTGCTCTGCACGAGTGGTTATATTTATGCTTGGATTTGAATTTGTGTGGCTTTCCTATGTATTATTGAATATCGTATGCATTTATGTACAGTTTCATGTAATAAGCGTGATGTTTGTAGATATATTTGACTTCTTATATTTATTGAACTTCATTTGACTTTTTATATATCAATTATGAATGTAATAAAGTGTGATATATATCATTATATCAGTATGCTTTGGTTGGTTCTGCAACTTAAAGATGAACTGGTTTGTGTCATGATATAGTTGCCTGCTGTAATGTCGGCATCAGTTGATTCAAACCAGCTGAGTAGCTATTGCTGTAATGCGTGGCTAGGTACTTGAAGCAGAGCTTTTTTTTTTTTTTTTTTGAATCAACTTGAAGCAGAGCTTTATGCAGAGATACGTCTGTCTGAATCTTTTGATGATTGCCAGGCAAGCATAAGCCCGCCAGGTAAAATTGGAAGTACTTTCAGCTGTATGTTGGCGACTTGGCGTGCACTTGATAGCTCACGTACTTCTTTTCTTCCAATGTGTTAGAAAATTAGCCACCACCACGACACATCGTCTGCTAAATTGCATGGACGAGGATTGTGGAGGCTCCCTCGGTGGTATTTTATTCAATTGTGCTTGTAATGGTTCGAATTCAAGATCTCTAGCCATTGTTGTCATATTGAGTTGCATACGTCGACCGGTTTAACCCAAAAGCTTAAGATGATAGGGATGGTTGGCAATTCACTTTATATTTCAATGGACACAAACTCTACCTATCGCTAAATACAACTCAACTCCCATAGTAACCAAACTTATACGAATATTCGACATACATTCTACAAACCCCTTGACGAATATTCTGACTTTGAAGCCATCACGTGTGAACCTCTGTATACGCTAGACTTGAATTGTTGCCTCCGTCGCTCAACAAGAGCTGCCGGAAGAAATGACTCCACATGTAAGTTATGTTTCATAATGACATAGGTGGGTAATTTATATGTAAATTTATATCGTTATTTCGAATTATTGTTTCACACACATTTGCATTCGTTCACTCAAAAGAGGACTTCAGATGCATACCTGTAACAGGAAAACGAAGATGGCACTGTTTGCCCGTGACAGTGAAAAGCTCATCATGCCCAAA
The DNA here is from genome assembly GCA_015844335.1 of Chrysopogon serrulatus. Lineage (NCBI taxonomy): Eukaryota > Viridiplantae > Streptophyta > Magnoliopsida > Poales > Poaceae > Chrysopogon > Chrysopogon serrulatus. Next base: position 140,814 of record JADLZL010005031.1, on the reverse strand, counting down.
CGCGAACTCATTTGGCTGGTACCTGCAGTAATGCAAGCTTTGTAAACAGAAACTATAGACTGTAATTTAAGCTTGATCATACTGCACTAGTACCTTATATTGTTTCATAACTACCGTCAGTCTCTCTCACTTACGAGCACGCCCTGCTAGTCAGCATCACGGCGTGCTTCTTCTTCCTCTTGCACTCCCAGTCTCCCACGGCCTGGGGCTCGCCGGCATGGGCTTGCTGGCCTAGGCTCGCCGTCATGGGATTCCTAACAGAGTATAAATCCATACTGTTGCACATTCGATTCTTACAGAGCATATAATCCATGCTGTTTTTCTTGATCATCTTCCTCACCGTGTGGTGGGGCGGTCCAGGCCAGGCCACCGCCAGATTGCCGTGTGTCCATCCCATGCGCCGCGCAGTTCGATAGACCCGTCATTCGTCAAGCAAATGGCCCCGTTACATGTACACAGATTTGTCAAACCTTCAATTTCATTGATTTCTTCGAGAGAAAAAAAAATCCTACACCTACCTGCTGATATGCTGCACAAGTCACCAGTGACCAGTGGCGTTACCATGAATTTCCTATTTCCAGATGAGGGAGTCAGATACAGGAAACTGTGAGATACTAGCATGCTACAAAATCACTCTCAAGTTCAACCCGTAGTCTATAGCGTTCTGTGCCTCAAGCTCCTACAAACTAGGGTGTTCTGCCGCGTGTGCTTTGTCCACCTCCTCAACATATGAATGCAACTACCAGTTCCTAACAGGCCATAGGACGCAAGACCCAGGATGGTTGGATTTGCAATGCATCCATGGCGGGCGCCCTGCAGATGAAAGAAATTAAATGGTCTCAGCAATTCAGCACTGTGTGAACATTGGCACAAAAATGTCTGTTCACTCACAAGAGGACTTCAGATGGATACCTGTAACAAGAAAACTAAGATGGCGGCATTTGCCAGTGACAATGAAAAGCTCATCACCCACGCGGCTCGTTTGGAAGGTACCTACAGTGATGCCAGCATTGTAAACAGAAACTACTAGACTGTAATTTAAGCTTGCTCATAGTATCATACTTGCACCAGTAACTTACATTGTTCTCAATCTTGCTAGTGAAGGCAAAATAAAGCCCACATATGCATGGAAGATGCAGAACACTATCACCAGTGCTCCAATCTCTGGCAGGGTGAATTTTCTCATTAGACTTTGAACACCAAATTCCAACGACATGTTGTTGCCTTTAGAGGTATGGATGGTATATCTGGTAATCATAAGCCACAATAGACAAAGCAAGTCCAGCGCCAATGTAAGCCATTATCAAACTGTCCTCATTCCGGAAGGGAGCTGTGGCTCCATAAAACCATGGAAAACCAACACCTCCAAGCATTCTTGATGCCAGGAAACAGGGGTAAATTACTTACAGTTGAGCATACCTTCCGTCAGCCTGTGGCAATCAACAGATCTATGAGAATGGTAGCAGAATTTCATCCTTAAGTTTCTGAAACGCTACTCATACAGAAGACCAGGTAGAAAAGTAGCAGGAAGAACTGAGACTAATACCACTATGGTTGGTGCCCAGAGAAACCAACAGGTTGAGACAGCAAAATGGATGCTTGCTTGAGCTAAGACCAGGATCAGTACTCTTTTATCTGAAACACGTTAATTGTGGTCAGAAATGGGAATGGAACATGTAAACACTGAAAGCTTAACCTGCAACAATCATGATCCACAAGTTCATATTGTGAGAGATGGAAAAGCTGCTTCCTTTTATGCATTTCAGAATTCAGAAACATCTCTTAAATCTGACTAAAGCAAACCCTCATATGCTAAATTTATTTCAACAAACTCATAAATATCTAGCATTGTGCGCCACGAAGTCTTGGCCATATTTTATTTTTACTTGTGTCTCATGTTAAAATATTCATAATCAATATTCGACAAAGTCAATAGCGATATGTTTTAAAAGGTTACAAAACTGCAACCACAGATCAATATATTTCTGTATCCAAATATGGCAAAATTTGCTCCTGGACACTATTTATGGAATATACATAGAGCTTTACCAACAGAAATGAGAAAGAAAACACTGTAGCAAGCCGGATGACTCACCACTCACCTCTGAGGACATGGGCAAAAAATGATTTTTGGTAGCTCCCAATGGCAGATGCATGCTGACTGTACTCTGACTGGTACTTGATGTATTTCTGATGTGCAAAATCCCCACTACCGATGGTGTGGCTGCAAATGCATAGGGAAGCAAGAATCTACTGTCATCATCAGTAACCAATACATTTGTGATTTCTTGACTTCCAATAAGGGACACTGATTCAAAGAATGTCATCAGCCAGAAGGTATCAAACAGCAGATCTTGCTTCTGGTCTTGCTGAAAAGTCAGGATCAAGAACTTAATGATTCATACAGCATATAGAACACGGTAATAGCACAAGTGTTTCAAAAAATACACAAACTTTCTCATGCTCCAGCACATGCCACATCTCAAAACAGAAAGAGAACACTGAAAAGGCAAAAGCCAGAATGAAATTGTTGATCCATGAACAATGAAGCATACTGAAACTCTTCACAACACCTACTGAAAGCTGAAGTACCCAGTACAATATGCAAGTCTTTCGTGGTCCTCTATAATCATCAGCGAAAAATTTGTAAGTTATAGCTACTACTGGAGGATAAAAAAAAACACAGACCGCCCACAGCTGCATCACATAACAGTACCTGCTGCAAAGGATACATGTAGCTTATGGAACAAAAAACTACACATGCAAAGAGAAGGAAAAACACGAATCATGCCAAGGTGTAGATTATACTCTCCAATTACTACCAGCCTAATATATCATCCAAACTTCATCAAGAGGCACCAGTCTAGGTTAACAACTAACAAGCAATGCACAAAACTACAAAGTATCTAGTATGCATTTGATAGACTAATCTTCAGGATCTTTATGTTATACCCAGAGACACAGTTTTAGGTTCCATAGTTGTCGTGGAGGCACAACAGTTATATAACATGAAAAAATAATAGCTAGTAATTAGGTGGTATAAGAACAGGAAATTTACACCACTGCTGGATTCAGAAACACAGGTGCATATGTTGGTTCTCAATCACTCCCCACCACAAAATGAAAATGATAAGCGTACTCCAGTACAAGACCATCAAGAGATCTCTAGGCTATGGTCAATCAATTGGCATCTAATCTAGTTCAAACTAAAATTTGTAAACAGACAAAGCTACCATGTACCAAGAACTACTATTCATGAAGTGGCTTCAAGCCTTCAACCCAAAAACTGAGGCTCATTAACAGCACCTTGTTAGTCAGCTACTCTGTTTAAACACCAGAATCAGATCAAATACAAATTTGAAATGCACTGCTATATGACACCAAACAATACGGCGGATTTTAACAGGCTATGCAAAATGTTACACCACCTAAAATAAACTCATACAGACCCAAGTGACAAATTGAGCAAAAACATTCATCCCAAAACTTACATTTTGTCAGAGATAACGCCAGAAATGGCACCGGGGAACAGCGCATCCGCAGTAGTAGAGGCAAGGCGCGCGGCCATCTGCTCCCTGCCAAGCCCACACCGCACGAACTCATCCTCCCCGAACACAGAATGGATGCCTTCAACCACTGCACGAATACAACCAACACTCCCGATTAGGCGCGGCACGGCGGCACGCTGGCTCGACAAAGGCAGGAGATCGAAGGAGCGCGCTAGCTGCTCACCCGACGCGAGGGAGAAGAGGACGAGGAAGACGCGGCGGAACCGGAGGAAGGGGGCCGTGCCCACGTCGAATGGGGAAGAGGACCCGGTGGCGTGCGCCGTAGTCCTCGCGGAGAAGTAAGGGAGGACCACGAGAAGTTGGGCTGTTGGGCGGGCCAAGGCTGCGAAGCACGTATCTGGGCCAGTCCAAGTAATAGCACATCCATACCTTCCCTAAATTTTAAACTAAATTTCGGCGACCAAAATCGAAAACAGAATTTTTCAATTTCTTAGAATATATTAGTTTTCATTATTAACGATGAACATAGTTTACATTGAAACTAAACATTTTTGTTCAAATGCATATAATTTAGTTTTGTTTTAAGTTAAACTTATTTATTTTTTTACAAAGTTTATACGAAGTATATATATTACCCATTCATTTCAAAATGTGGTACATTTCAGTTGTCCTAAAAAAAAATTATATTTTGAACACGTCTACATAAAAGTTCATCAGCATTCATTTTTTTTGGTTACATAACAAGTGGAAATCAATTGTAAACCATTAATTAAATCTATTTTTTATATGAACAGGAAAAAACTACAAATTTGACTCTAGTAAAACAGGAAGAGAAAAAACAACAAAGTGATATTTCAAGAGCTAGGGGTACTCAATGGGGCTCACATCATAAAACATTGTGATGTCTTGTTCACATGTGGGATTCAGTTTGACTAAAGAATGTGGTTTAATAATATGCATGCCACTATTGGAGAAAAGAGCACCCCATGGCTCCGGGTTTACTGTAGTAAATACATAACCATTTGTTGACATAAACTAATGATTCATCTCAATGCCTTCAACTGATGAATTCTGGAAAAAGCTGTGGAAAATGGATTGTCCACCAAAGGTAAAACACTTCGTATGGACAGTCCTCCAAAACGCGTGGAATGAAGATTGATACAAGGGGCTGTATGTGCGGACGGTTCGATGAGGATGGCGGCCATCTCCTCCTGAAATGCAAGGAAGTTAAACCTGTATGGCGGGTATTAGATATGGAAGTTGTTCATTGCAGTCTTGCGGAAGCAGGCTCGGCAATGGAGATGATGGGAAAAAGTGCTGAAGCTTGAGAAGTCGATCTGTACAGACGAAAGTGGCCTTGCTCCTATGGCTATTGTGGGGAGAAAGAAATAAACTGAGGGAGGAATTCAGTTTGACTAGAGCATCGAAGTGGCATAAACCAGGCAGTGGCATAGTGGCATACATTTCAGTTAGTCGTCCACTGTTGTTAGATTCTCGTCAGGCATCGAAGTGGCATAAACCAGGCAGTGGCGAGTTGAAACTCAACACTGATGGCACCTTCTTTGAAACCAGCAGAAGCCAGCAGAGATGGTGGGTGGGACCTTGTTATTAGAGATGAGTTCGGCACGTACGGTTCTGAAGGCTAGGGCTGGGAGAGAGGAGGATCTGCCGTCTGCCTTCCATGCGGAATTTCTAGGCTGTGCAACGGGCCTGAAAGCAGCAGCAGGTATGGGGATATCAGTGATAACATTAGAAGTTTTTTTTTTGAAGCAATTGGAGGGCCAGGGGCCCCTACAGAAATATATTAAAAATCAAACGAAAAAATGTTAAAGGGGTTACAGAGCCAAATGGCAACTTTAGGAAATAAAGAAAGAGACAAAAAAAAAAACTAAAAAGTACAATTAGATCACTGTTGGTATTTCTTAGCGCATCACCAAGTTTGGATCCCTGGTGACAACGCCAGAAGTGCAGTTGACATTCCTTAACATTACTACTGAGAATAGAGGTAAGTCTATCCCCGGTAATAAGTAAGAAATGCTTGGGGTGGTGTACCTCAGTTACCATATCACTAGATCAGCCATGGTACTGAGATACACCTCACCAGTTATTCCCTTTACCGCTACTAGTGATATATCTCAGATGATAGTTTCAGAATAGCATGGCACGGGCACCGTGGCATACCAAACTACTCTTACCTCTATCAAGAGAGTTACATCCCCAATAACGTTAGGACTATAGCCTTAGCTGCTAGTACCTCGGAGATGTTATACGGCGCACTTTCAGCATTCCTTGATACTAGGGCTAAAACTATATTCCTAATTATAGTAAAGAGGTAACGATGATCCGGTAAACCCCTTGCAATTTTGGATGTTACTCCACAAGCGCACGGAATTACCGTTGTAGCATTTCAACCCGGAGAATTCCTAGGTGTCGTATTTATATTTTCCCAAGGGAAGGCTAGGGTAGATTTAGTATGAAACCATAATCAAGAGTACTATACGTTGTATGAAAGGTAGACCAATGTTCATAACAGGGGTAAACAAAACAGTTTTTATGATAGTGGACACACACGTACTAGTAGATGCCTCTCGAGTGGGGGAAGATGAATGCAGCATAAAGAATAAAAGAATAAAGAATAAAAAAATATCCTACAAGAGCAGTGGTCCTAATACAGCTAATGTCTAGATAGTAGATAGTCATATAAATACATGAATCAGAGTTAGAGCTGCGTTTGCGATGGATCGAAAGACCACCGGCCGCTGGTCTGCCAGCAAGATGGGTGGTAATTTAGACTCCTACACCATAGCCGAACGTGGGGGGATTACGAAGGGATGGACAGGGCTGTCACCACCTGCCGCCTACCCCCTCATCCGTGGACTATGAAGTGCAATCACCGGCTACCCCATATCCGAGCACCACGCTCGCATATAAAATAGCTACCCAAGCCCCCTCGGATCTCTCACCCTACGGATGAACGAGTAAAGAACTTAGATGTTGTGCGATGAACCACCAACCCGCGCACAACTCTATTCTTCATCATCTAAATGTATGAACGACTAAGAACAGAGCTCTATATGCTACGAACATGATATAAACACTATAAACTAGCAAACATATCATGAACAAGGCATATGAACTAGAAGTCCTATGATCTATAATCTAGCTACACAAACTAGTACCTAGTTCATCTACATAAACTAGTATCTAGTTTATCTAACAAGATCATAGTACTAGAACCATACTCTAATTCTAGAACATAACTATATTGATAAAAGAAGAGCATAATGGAAAGAATAGTATTCATACCAAAAGTAGTCAAGATGTCTCCTCCTCTTACAAGATGAGCTTTGCTCCTTTACTACTACTAAGGATAAAGAAAAAAGTGGAGAGGTACACTTGAGAGTACAAGTGAGAGGTGTAGTGTGGTGTTTTTCTAATGAGGGAGTGCCCCCTCTCTTTTATACTAGCTTGAGGTCGGTTCCAGGGCTGAGGTGAGTAAATGTCTGGCCAAACCGCCTCTACAACCCGACCAAGGGAACCGCCCGAAAGAAGATGGGCCGGCCTCCCCAAGGGTGCGCCCCACACACTGATGGGCCCCCTCGGCCCCAGCTTCGGCCCATGGCCCTCTTGCTGCTCCTGGATCTCTTTCCCATGGGTTGTTTGCCTAGTTGATATCTTGGACTTTGGTCTTTGTTTATTTTGTTGAAATACGCCTTGCCGGAAGGTGCATTCTCGTGACCTTTTCTTCCTTTTCTTGTATGTTTCCTGTAAATCAATAATTCTCCAATACAAGTGGAAATAGGTCAATAGTAAAGGTATATGTGAATATATCTATGATAATTCTCCCTTTTGGATAATAGTTGGCGGTTAAGATATGTCGGTAATCACCGCCAACAATCACTTCTAGGGAGTCTATCCATTGGTCTAATTGAATGGATAAGCTTGCTTTTACTCGAAACCGCAGCAGCTCGAGTTCTTTCAGAAAGAAGATCCTGCAATCTTGAACGCTTCGTTGATTTCCCCTGAAGATAAGCTCATTTCTGGTTGTCCAGATTGTCCAGCACATCAGAATGAAGGTTTCCATGGCAAAAGACGAATTCAGCTGAGTTTTGATAGAATCCAAATTGATGAAAACATCATCCTCTTGCCTGGTTTCCACATTGATGAGTCCCCAGCATGATTGGGAGAAGGGGCATTGAAAGAAGAGGTGCTCCATTGTTTCTTCAAATGACTGAGCGCAAAGACCACAATTGTAGTCATCTAGAGCCATATTTTTCCTTTGGAGGATGTTTCTGATACTTAGCCTGTCCTTCACTAATAACCAAGCAAAGACCTTGTGTTTTGGTTGGCAACAGTTTTTCCAAATCAGTCTGATAGCAGGATTGGTTGGGTACTGGCCAATAATCAGTTTGTAAGCTTTTGCGGTTGAGAATAGGTTTGATCCTCCCGAGTGTGACCACACATCATTCTCTGCTCCCAGCTCGGTTTCTTCCAAGATTTGCTGTATTAAAAGCATTTGATTATATGCTATCTGTGATAGTGGAAGATTGAAAAGGTCTTCTAGATTCTGGGAGGTTGAAGTTGCACTGACGGAGATTAATTTCTTCTTAGCATAGGAGAAGCATTCCGGAAATTCTTGTTCCAACTGTTGTCCTCTCCATTTGTCCATCCAGAATAGACATGTTTCCCCATTTTTAACCTGAATGGTTGACATTTCCTTGAATTGAGGTAGAAGCTTGAGGATGTCTCTCCACCAGAAAGATCTTTTTCTTGTGTTGCTTGGTAGTTTACCATTCTTGTAGTGTATCTCCCACACCAGATAGTTTACCATTCTTGTAGTGTATCTCCCACACCAGATGTACCCAAGGTATGTCTTTTTTGTTGTAGAATTTGTCCACCTGTGCAGCATCAACTTCTAACGTTATTGGCAACGTTAAAAGTTGATGCTGCACAGGTGAAGATCGATGGCGCTGGAGGGAGAGGAATACAGGCTTTCTTCGCTGGGAGGTGTAATCATGGAGATCAAACTCCTGTTAGCTACTGAATTAGTAGGGAGTCGAGTACATGCTTGTTATCGTTCCTGTAATCGTGTTGCACACGAGCTTGCTGTCCTTGGCTGTAACCTGCCCAATGGTTCTCAATCCGTTTCGGACAATGTACCTCATGAGCTTGAGGCTCGATCTGGTGTCCAGCGAGATCGCTGTGACCGATGAGTAATGAAATACGCTTTGCTTCAAAAGAAGAAAAACTATAGGATTAATTGATCGGGATGCAAAAAAAAAAAAAAGACTGAGGAGGTTGGTAACAGATATTTGTGGGGGTAAAAAGAAGTATACAGTATCAAATATGAAGGACATAGCATGTAGACATCCTCGATGGAGACGGTATAGATACATGCGTGACCGACGCAGAGAGCGCATGTAGACATTCGGTGGCTGTATCGATCTACTATTACTATTTATCTATACATACATACATCTACCCTAGAACTTCAATAAAAAAAAAAGAGAATGTGGACCATCTTTTTCTCTCGAGTCAGAGTGCCATCGATCGATCGTGGTCGTAGGCAGCGCACCGCCCACGGAACAAAAGTGCAAAAGTTTGCTATCAGGATTGGAAGAAGCGCGACGCAGTGTCCATCGAATTTTTAATGAATAATAATGCACACAGGTAGTCCAAAACGTGACAGAAGAAACGGGACGGGGTGGCCATCAGAATTTAATATTCATCCGCAGAGGTCCAAGAGAGAAGAGACCAAGACGTGATACGGAGTAGTGCCACCCGGGCTCCGGACGGCTGGCCGCCGGTGCAACATTTCATTACATCCCATATGATATATGTATATATAGTGACGTTGACACGTCACACGTGGTAGCATACACATACACAGCAGACACACACAAAAAGTTCTGTTTGATTTCAAGCCAGGGCAAATCTAGCTACCTGGAGCATGCATATATATATATAAATCCTACAGTAGTTGTTTAATTTTAGAGAGCTAGACTGAAATTGTTACATAGTATATGGGTTGCATTGGGAAGTGTGTCTGGCGGACCACCCTCTAACCAAATAAGCCAGCGTAACGAGAGTATAGAAAACAGATAGAACGCCTACACTGCATGAAGCAAGCCCCAGGTGATGCTGCAACTTCATTCCTGAGATAGTCAGTCCTAGCGCTGACCGCCTTCCTCAGTTCGCCTTCGTTCACCTCCCCCGCGCGCGCACGCATGCACCTTCCTGTTACTGCCTACTTGTATATTAATTAGTAAGAGCTCGAGCGACCTGCTACCACGTCGTGATCTGATCTGATCCACATACTCCCGATGCAGCAGACGATGCACCACCAGTACCCGAGCAGCAGCAGCAAGAAAGCGCCGGCGCCGGCGGCGACGACGCCAGTACTGCCTGCCGTCGGCAAGGATTATGGTGGCCATCAAGGGGACTGGCCGGTGGCAGCGGCAAAAGGCCGACACGAGGCAGCAGCCGCGGTCGTGGCCGCCGAGTCGGCCGCCATCGACGTGTGCCTCGCCGCGGCCGCGTTGGCCGGCGCGGCGCTGCTGGCGTGGTGGGCCGTCGCGTTCCACCCGAACTACGCGCAGCTCTGGATGGTGCCGCTCGGCCTCGTCCTCGCCGGCACCCCGCCCGTCGTCTGCCTCGCGCTCCGCTTCAGCACCCCACGACGACGACTCCCGCGCGCCGCCGCCGGGCAAAGGCTCATCCGGATCCGCCGGTGCGCCGCCGCCGCCGCCGTTGGTCGCCGTGGTCGTCCACAAGTAGCTAGCGCGCGCGTACGTGCGTGTGCATAAATTAAACATCGATCTGATCTGATGTGTATATATTCTTTAGTTTCATTTGGGAAAGCGAGGATGTGTGTGGATGTATTTCTTGAATTTCCGGCTGCAAATATATTATGTGTAGAGAGTAGAATCAATGTAATAAGCAACAACAATTTTAACTTCCTATATATTTTCCTTTATTTGCGTATTGGATTTTTTGGCTGTTCTTCTACAAAACACCCGAGGCATTGTTGATTGCCCATGACGACACACTAGATCCATAGTGTGGCACTAATATATCAAATGTGTCTTCTTCCTTGCCTTCTCCAAAAACATTGGTTTCTTCTACCAGCTAGCTCGATCATCTCCATGGCGTGACCGTTACGACGGGCCCACCCCATCTCATCCCGAGTGATTAATAATCTCTCATCATGCCATAAAAAGAATCGAAAACTTGACAACATGTGCCAATCACACATTGGTGTTCATAGGACTGGAAAAATCGACTATTGGTGGAGTTCATGCATGCCATCGCTGTCATTTTCCTCATGATTTAAAATACATGCTGCATGCATGAATTTTGTAAATTTTCCTAGTAGGAATATATACCCGAGTTACTGACTGCGCAAGTATTATCCAGTAATAATGGATGAAAATGTGACTAGGTTGAGTGGTTATTATTTATTGACTGGGTTTTGTTTTGTAAAAAAAAAAATCCTTTTTTGCAAAAGACATATGAGGTTCTCTGGTGGTGACATTATATGTCTTTGTTGAGAAAAAATAAAATCATCTAGCTATGCAATTTATAAATAGCTTTGCACACATTTCCCTCCCAATAATTTATTATAGCTAATTAGCTTACTGATTTATAAATAGCTGCTGAGGAAAATAATTTCATAGTGCCCTTACATATATCTTTTTTTTTGTGAAAGTGCCCTTACATATATCTAGTTGGTGACCGTGACGTTCTATGTGTATTCCAATTTCCAAAGGATTGACGACACACAGAGAGAGAACAGCAGGTCGTTTTGCATATGATGCTGTGTGGAAATTAGCTAGATAAAGTGAGTGGATAGATGGAACCTTCCTAATTTGAATTTGTTCCTATCGAGAGCTTTTTATTGGATGATAGCCAACCAGCTTTGAACGAGCATATATGACTCTTGACGACTTGTTGAGCGAGGCAGCAGAATGTTGAAGGGAAAACCGCCGACCGACGTAGACTTGCATGCACTGTATACATACACTTTTTCTCTGATTTTCCACTTTGGAGTTCGGACTAGGGGTCTAGTGCTCCTTATAGGAGAGAAGTGAGATTTTTTTTTAGACAATGCTACGGTACTCACCATGCCTAAGAGATAATATTTTGAAGTTAACTAAGCCATTCATCAGTTCGATTTTATAAATCAAATAAATAAATATATAATAACCTAATAAAAAGAAAATATCCTAAAATAATTCCGTAATCACAGCCGGTGCCCATTTGCATTGCATAAAGAAAAAGAGAAAAAGCGACAAGTTTAATTATTAATACAATATTGTATATATGATGACGTAAACCTGGCTAATATATTGTACATATATAACTATATGATCTCTGTACTGGTCAAGTAAGCTCAAATTTGACCAAATTTTTATAGAAAACAGTATTAGTATTTATGTCTCTATAAACAAATTTATTATGAAAAATATATTATTATATAACTAATCTAGTTATATTTATTTTATATTATAAATGGTGAGGTGGAAAGGATGGAGAAAGAATGAATGAAGGAAGAGTTTGTGTGTCTTGTTCATCTTTTAATTTTGATGTGAGGCGTGATGAAGTAGATTAGGCAGCAGCAGGACCCCGCCGGCGATCATCACACGTGTAGACTTAAGCCATGCATCTCGGGGAGGATCATTTGGGCGTGGAAACCCCGTGCCGGCCTCATCTGGACGAGACGAGAACGAGACCTGCAGACTAGACTCTCTCGCATGAATATAATTGCACATCGTTCGAGTCTTTGGACGACGGCGACGCCGCCATTGCGTCTCTTCGTCCAGGCCGGTAACTCTCCTTCTCTGTCTCTCTCTCGTCTCAATCGATGTGAATTGTGAATGCGATGTAACTATGTATAAGCTAGCTAGCCGCCTAAGCTAATTGAGCACCAAGTCATGCGTCAACAGCGACAGCACAGAAAAGAAAAAAAGTTGGATTTGGGTCACTTTCCAGCTAGCCCAAAGATCCGTGCAGTATCCAAGAAGGTCGTGTAGAATAAAATAGAAGTAATCAAGTCAAACTGTTTAAATATATATGTATTTAATTCCAACAAGCAGTAGGAAACTTTTTCAAACGAATACCTTTGACATTGACGTCCGTGCTATTCCGCCCGAACAAGGCACTCTGAGATAGCCTACGGGAGAGAACTCAAAATGATCGCGAAAATTCAAATCCAAATTCGCTCCGGTTACTAAAAATATGTCCAAAAAGAGAGATACAGAAGCAGCCCAGTTGTACCTAACGGGTTTTCAGCCCACCACATACAACTGCGATTGTCATGAGGAAAGATCGACGCAATCAATGGCTACAAACTACAAATTGGGCCTTAAATGTTTACTAGTACTACGTACTGAAAATCCAGGTCCAGCCCACTCAAACAGACGGGGAAAGGGCCGTACCCTCCTCACGGGCTCGCGATCCGGTCCTCACGTGTTGCTGCACCCAGACTGATTATTCGCATTCGCTGGCCCTGGGCTCTGGCTGCCCAGCTAGTTACTTCTGATGAGACACAAGAAAGATGGTGCAATTACTATATTGGTACTCTCGGTCCAAACAATTGTATACTCTCTCCATTTCAAATTGTGGGTCATTTTAATTCACTTTATTTTTTGTTCTAATCTAAACTTATGTAACTTTCACTAAATTTGTAAAAAAGCCTGTTTCCTTCCATAGGATTGCTGATACCTATGTTTTTTTCTTTGGAAATCCTACTAACCAAGGGGGCCCTCAAATAGATGGAGTAACGGAAACAACTCAAAGTAGAGGGAATCCAAGAAATGAGGACCCACTAGCGCACAACTTCCACATCTAGGGGCCAAATGGACAGAGTAATGGAAATGACATACTCCCTCTATCTCGTTTTGTTGATTGTTCTCACTTTCTAAGAAGTCAAACGTAGCCAACTTTGACCAAATATATGTAAGAAATATTAATATTTATAGTACATAATTGTTATCATTAGATAGACCATTGAATCTATTTTCATAATAAACCTAGAGATACAAATATTGCTACTATTTTTATAAATTCAATTAAATTTAGAAAAAGTTTGGCCAAGACGCTTTTACCAAAGCGACAGATAATAAAGGACGGATGGAGTAGAGTAGAAGTAAGACTCACTACCGCACGGTTTTTTCAACAAATCTTGTTCACATCTAGGGACTCATGTGAAACGCACTGATTTAATAGGAAACGTATTGTATTTCACAAGAAAAACACATAATTAGGAAAAAAAAACATGCGTTACTAAAGGGGGCACTACCGGCTGCAAACACATCTGTCTTGCATCTAGATGTATGAAAGTTTGGAGCAAGTAGAAAATAGTGTATGATACTGATCTCGTTGGTATCCATGGGTCTTTATATATCATATATAATATTACAGAGTGCTCTGTCCTGGTTCAGAACAAACTTATGTAACTTTATTACTTCCAAGTAACGTTATGTACATTCTGTATATATAAAAACTAATGATACTACTACCTCACCAAACCAATTTCCGTGTGCAAATCCTCGATCTCAAGCCAATGGTTTCCGAGCAACGTACGGCCTGCAAAAAGCAACCATAACAAAGAGATTCAGAGTCCAGCGAAGCACGAACAAGGCACGATTAATGGAACCAATATACTTACCTATAATCCTACTAGTTATATGAAGTTTGAACTGTGGTTTCTCTGACGAAACTGAATGCGCACTGGACAATGAACTCAACCTCGTGTCTACCTACGCCCTGAAGTTTGGGACACACCGGGGCAGACGGCGTCGACATGGAACCTGAATGAAGAAACAAAAGGTTCAGAATGTATAACCAAACCTTTCGCAATGGTGAATTAATCTGGGAGCACTCACAGAGGTTAGGGTAGCAAGGCTGCTTTGACACTGGATCCTCTTCCACGGGTGGTGGCACCTGCCCATATATCATCTCACAGCTCATGTCTTCAAAATCTGCAGATGGGTACGGTCAATGTGCAAGATTGATATGATAAACAATTGATCGGCTATACTCAGATGTTTTTTCTGATGAAAGATCAAAAAAGGACAATTGGTTCGCTGAACTGTTCAGCCTGAACATCATGGACACATCTCACATCTGAATGTTTTCTGCATTTTCAGGCAGTAAGAAGAGAATTGAATGAGAAAAGAAAATGTCAAGGGAGAGCTTCTTCAGTTGAATCACTCACTTGGGTTCATGGTGAGTGGGAGTCCAAACTCGTTGGTGAAGAAGTCCTGTGTGGGGATCTTGCACATATTGACGCACATCCCAACGCAGCCGCTGTTCTCAAGGTACCTGCATTTCTTGATGAGCACCCCACTCCGCTGCCGGACGCCGTCGACCTCGACCTCGATGACCTCGGAGGGTCCGACGAGCCAGCGGAAGAAGGGGACGGTGAGCGCGGCGTTGAACTCGCACGCCCAGCGCGTGGGCGGGAACAGCTTCCGGAACTGCTCGGGCGCGCCGGGGGGCAGCATGGAGAGGAGCACCTCGCGCACCGCCTCCTGCTGCTGCGCGCGCGTGCGCCCCACCATCACGCGCCGCGACACGTCCACGAAGCTCTCGTAGTCCCAGTCCCACACCGCCTTCTTCTTCTTCTTCTCCGGCTCCGGTGAGGGTGGCTGCTGCTTCTTCTTGGTCGCGTACTTCTCCATCTTCCGCGCGAAGAGACCCATGAACGCGCGCTCTAGTGGCCCGTCGCGGTACTCCGTCTTCTCCCCCATGGGCGCCGGCGCCGTCGCCACGCACCGAACGGTGCTGCCGGCGGCGCGCCGCTTGTTAGGCATGCTTGTCGGCGCCCTCCGGCACGTCCCGGCGCGCGCGGCGACGCAGAGCTCCATGGGTCGCGGCAGCGCGGCCATCAAGCTGACAAGAGTTGCGCGGCGTGGGCTACTCGGTGTGGGTGCTGCTGGACTGCTGGGACGACGGTTGCTGCCTTGCTGGAGCTGCCGCGAGAGAGGAAAAGAGAGACCGAGATGGCCGACCGCGTTGTGAGGCTGCGAGGGCGACACGGTGGCGGCGGCGGCCGGTGGTGTCTGGGGCGTTGCGGGGTGTGGCCCCCGACGAAGAGCGCCTCTGCAGGTGGCACGACGGCCACAGCAATCCGTGCGCGGTTTGGATATCGTCGCGGCAGAGACGAATGGACTGAGCGTGTGGTGTCCACGCCCACGGGTGCCTTCTCTCGATCGCGCGCAAAAGTGTCGTCAGGCCCGTGGGCTCAAAGCGGCCCAATAGAAGAGATCGGGGTGGGTAAGGGATAGGAATTAGGCCCATAGCCCCATACTAATAGACATGTCCATGGCCTTGTACTCAGTGTGGGCCCAAGAGAAGAACAGCAAAATTCCCATTGATCTCGTCAGATAGCCACTCATCAGATAGCTGGATTTTTCCTAAAAAAAAAACAATCAGATAGCTGGATTTGGTTGCAGCCGATCGGGCACCAGGTTTTGCTGACAGAGCTTGAGTAACGAATTACATCACATCTTGCAACTGAGAATTTTATCCTGATATAAGCAGATACGCAGACTGTAAGCTCATCCCTACAAACTCACTCGGTGTAATTATACTATAAAAATTGAACATTAATTATGATATATATACTTACAGAGACATAATAACTGATGGACAGAGACAATGAAACATGACTGATGGCTAGATAATATAAGTTTATTCTCTCTAAATAACTGAAAAAAAAAACGCAACACAACTCTCTTTTCTTTCCGCTGAGACATATCAGCTAGCACTGATGTTGCATCTGCATTCAGTCAGTCTCCGTTGTGTATTCAATCATTCAACACAGAGTGCACTAGAAGCTCAATCCCATGACAATTTGCATTGTATTTGAGTGGCTAGAGAGGCAATTGCTTGACGTCCAAATTCAGCCTCTAAAATCAAGACATTTCCGCCATGTCAATCTCACAAATTGAAGACATTTGTGTGTACCATACACACAAATTGACAACATATATCTACAAGTAAATCATCATGTCCTATTACAAAAAAGTTAAGATTAAATAAGTCTTGTAATTCATATACTTATAAAGCATGGTCCATGCAAAGGTAACTTAAATCTGTTGTACATTTTGGCCAAAGCCATAAATACACGAAATAAAGCACGGTACATTTAAAATTATATAAATGGAAATAGCATGATGACTCCAATGATAACCGTCATCTTCCTCAAAAATATTTTAGATTACCAACATGGCATCGGCAGCAAGGCCCCAGAACTGTTAATTTACTGTAGATGGAACTTTATTCTCAATGTATGTTCTGATAGCCGAGAGGGCTCTAGAGGCTTCTATGAGAACACCATTAGAAATGGGAAAACATTTATAATTGCCTTGACCACATCTAGGAACATGAATGGTGTACAACGTAAGACATTCAAGTGACACCGCAGTCATGAGAATATAACAGGCTAGTTCAACCAAGCACTTAGCAGAGCTGAAACCACATATCTTCACACTCTGGAGGTGGCCATGGCGGAGATCTGGCATGTCTCTCAGTAGTGAATCAGCAAAAACCGATTCATGCCTCATATTTGACTGAGACACCTGACAATAAAAATGGATAAGATTCAATTAAATGAACCCAGACTGACCACATAGCTTTGCAGGGAAGAAATGAATGAACAGCACAAGAACCTTACAGTTAACACTAAAGTCTCCAAGGAAGGAGACGCGTCAAGGAAAGAAACCAGAGAGAAATAGTCATATAGTAGGGAGTTGCTTATAGATGTCAACCAGATATTTAGGTGCTTAAGATTGAGGAATTTGGTAGTAAGCATTGGTGCATCAACCACCTCCAAAAGAAAAAGAAGTCATGTATCAGATATGTAAAATGTAATCCCGAGATATTACTAGCTTAAAACACCATATCTCATAGAGGACTTACCTCAGCGTGTGAAATTATGTCAAGAGTTTCAAGATTTGGCATAATGGTTGGCAGCTTGGCACGAGCAACATGGACAAAATTTGAAAAAAACATGACAAGTTTCTTCACTTGCAATGTTTTCACAAATGAAAAGTTCAACATGTGTCCTCGAAGGAAAATACTAGAGAGATTTGGAGCTTTGCTTTCTATCACTTTCAGTCTTTCGCATTCAACAACATTAAGGCTGCTGAGCCGCTGCAGGGCACAAGGTATCTTTAGGCAAATAATCTCGGCACAGCATACCAGCTCTAGTTGTTCCAAAGCAAGAGAGTTGCAAAGCAGGCACTCTAACTCATCCCATGTAATGCTCACATAGGACAGATGCAGCCTTGTTAGGCTTCCCAAGGGGCCAAGTTCAACTGTCGGATGGAGGGCAGCACAACGAAGTTTAAGGCACTTTAGTGAGTTTCGAACTCCATCAGATAATAGTGAGCATGGGAAGTTATTGTTTTTCTGTTTTAATCAACAAGAGGGTGAGTTCTTCAATCCCTGGCTTAAGAACAATCTGAAGCAAATTGTCAAAATAACAAGTGCCATTGAACCCCTTCATGCCAGTGTAGTCAAGATTGAAAGTTTTCAAGCTAATGCCTGAGTGGTTCCTAAGAATGCGGTCAATTTTGTGGTGGAAATTCTCTCCACGCCTGTTTTTCTTCAAGCCAGTCGTATCCTTATTGAAGATGAGATTGGGATAACATCTCGGGATTGTAAAAGCCACGAGATGCACGAGCCAAACGAGCAGCATCACGCATTGGCATCAGGGAATGTATGCGAAACAATATTTCCTGCACACTCAACCAATGGATAAAAGATCAGCATTAAGATCAGGAAAAAAGTAGCACACGGAGTACCATTGTACTCCAGAGCTCTCCACACAATTGCACGCGGTGCATTGCATTATATAGGTACATTGTTCAGAGGAACATAACTGTGCTCGGTAAACTTAATAATGCAGCACAGTTGCTAACAGCTAGCCCCAATTAACAACAGCTTTAGTAAAATGTGCTTTGGCTTGTATTAGTAGTCAACAACAATGTTTCCGGTGCAGTTTTGATGTGATGAAGTACTACTGTGCAATAACATGGTATAAATAGGTTACTAAACAGAAACGAATATGAAAATTCTGAATAGACTACAGTACCATATCTTAAAAAATTAAACAAAATTGAAGCCTAACAGAATATGACTCTTTTGGCAAGTTACAGTGCACAACAGACATGAACTTGGGTAGCTAAGACGAAGAGATCCTTGATAATAAATAAGTCAAAGAAAAAGAGGTGAATGATAAAAGAATACAGAATTCAATTTATAGTTGTTCCAAATTTAGGTTGCAGAAATTGCACAAAAGAAAAAAAATCAATATATCCTAGTAACATTTAGAGCACGATTGTGAAACCCCATTGTTTCTTTTATAGATTTAGGTACCATAAAAGCATATATAATCGCTGCTTTGGAAAGGATTGTGGAGCAGGTGGAAAGATTAACCATTTTTTATGCTTCTTCTGGAATGAATATTCGAATCAATGATCCTATGAACTCTGGAGATATGTGTTGGACACAGTTACCAGCCTTTGCAGAAAAAAGAAACAGTTACATTTATTATAAATAGTTTGTCATATTTCTCACTAGTTCAATAAGAGTGTAGGATGTGACCAAATTGCAGAACTACAAGATCTTTCTCTGTTCATGAATTACAAAATGCAGCTAGCCTAGCACAGTCCAGGAGAACAGTCACGCGGTGATATTATGGTTGCAGCCTACAAACCTGCATCATCAGAATTTAATATTAGGCCTCGATCCGTACCTCAGGAAGGTCTGCAATTGAACTTGTCATCACTTTGCCAGCTCGGGAATCGCCATCGCCGTGTTGTTCACAGGATGATCTCTTTCTTTTACCTGTTGATGAGGCAATGAGCCGACCTGTGACACAAAATTAGAAGAGGAGATGGTTATGGTAGTTCGGGCATGAATGAATAGAAGATAATCAGAAAAGGCACTCGTCGATCTCTCGAGATCTCCCCAAAAACGAATCTCGCCTTCTCTCTCTGGAACCTATGCAGGGTCAAGGGTGTCACCCACCTGAATCGAATCGGAACTCCCTGTTACTTACTCGTGCAAAAAAAAAAAAGGAGCTATCGATGGCGGCAAAACAAGATGCTGCGGAAGACAGAGCCTTCGTTGCTCGGCGAGCCCCCCAAGCAGTCCACTCCCAAGCCAGTGCTGCCATAGCGGAGCAGGCGGTTGGCAGCTCAGCCCCTTTCCCGAATACCGGCTTCCAAGCGAGGTGAGGTTCTCGTCATGCGGCGCATGGGTTACATCCAGGGCCTATCAGCGCCGTCCGCGCTGGAGCTGGAGGCCCACAACAAGATCTACGGTGACACCATGACGGCGTCCAATGTTGAGGCGCTACAAGCACTTTTCGCGGACGCTGGAAGGGAGACGTCAGGGCGGTCGCGAAAGCGTAAGGCCGCCTCCTAGGCCGCGTCGTTGTCGGTTGTCTATTTTATGTAATATCGAACCACGAGAACTTTAGTTAAGTTGGTCCGGCTTCGGCTGTGTTGTTGACCTCCTTTGGCACTCGCTAGGGTGCGTTGTATGGTTGTTTAAACTCTTCTTAATATAAAAGATACGCAAACCTTTTGCGTATTCGATAAAAAAAAAACAAATCTTACAATTAATCTTACATCTTAGGTATTCACAAACGAGATGGATCATCATCTTTTTTTTTATGAAAACATAAGACAATGAACTGAAGAAAACATGGATCGAGCTAAAGGTTGGGAGAGCGAGAGAGGTGTTAGGAGGAAGGAGACTTACGCCAGGCTCGTTTCTGCGGCCGGTGACGAGGCCGCCACCGATGGCGCTGCTTGGACATAGGCTTCCCCATCGACGACGCCTTCCTTCCTCGCTTGAGCCCAGAAATCACCTCCGTTTTGATTTGTTGTGAACTAGCCTACGTGCGGAGAGAAGACAAAGGGAGAGAATCAACCGAGCCCCAGCCCGCGACCCGCCCGTGCAGCAGAAAGCATTAGGTGCCTTCGAGGTCGCGCGCAAAAATGACGTAGGCCTATGGGCTCAAAGCGGCCCAAGAGAAGAGATCCTGTGGGCCAGAAGGTCTGAAGCTGCTTCTCTGAAAACCCAGACCAACAGGCCCGTCTGGGCTCGCCTTCTGCGCAATGGCCCCTCGCTTACCATTAGGCTATCCGCACTCGTGGTACTCTAAATTCATCCTTTAAAAGGTCTGGTCATCAAGATTCTCTCTTCTATACTTAATTCTTCCGCACCCATCCATCCTCTATATCATTCTCTATCCACTGTAGAGCCCACTTGTCATTTTATTTAAATATATCCATGTGACATCTTGTTTTAAAGAATTTATTGAAATGAATTTAATGGTGCAATCGAAATTTAATTTAGATTTTTAGTTTGTGAGTTATAGTTAATTAGAGACAACAGCAACAATAGGGCCCACAGTTGAAGACAATAGCAGCAGCTTTCTTTTCTCTTAGCTCTGCCATCCGGACAGCAACAACAGGTTCACTACATGCATCAAATTTGGAGTTCAAACTGGCGACCGGTCTTTAGCATATAATTTGCAGGACAGCAGTGCAACATTTTTATTCCTTTATATGCTATACCGGACCAGTTTAAAGGATCCAGTGCCAATATGCTTAGGCTATCCGCACTCATCATCCTCTATTTTCATCTTCTGTACATCCTGATCATCAAGATTCTCTCTTCTATATACGTTTCTTCTACACCCATCATCCTCTATATCTCATACTCTATATCAACTACTAACAAAATGGTCCTACTTATCATTATCTATAAATTTTATCTAAATATATCCATGTGAGATCTTGTTTTGAAGGATTTATTAAAACGAATTTAATGGTGCAATCGAAATTTAATTTGGTTTTATGGTTTATGAGTTATAATATTTTTTTAGTTAAGTAAACAGATGGGGCCCACCATTGATTCCTCCCTGCTGCTCTCTCGCATGCTGGCTGTCACATCCTGCGGTGGTGCGGTAAACGCCTGCTGCTTCTCCACAAATAACGGACCAGAGGCTCTCCCGTAATGTTTGCCGGACCCTGCTGTAGCTTTTTCTTGCGCTACATGTTCCTGCCGGATGCGTTTACCGCACCCACTGCAACCAGCCTTAGGCTAACTGCACTCATGTGCGCTACCACGTCCGGAAAAGCAGGTGGCGGATGAAAAATGCCGCAGCGCCTACGGTATCCGTGTCCGGTATCCTTCAGGACCTGCCGCCGTCCGTCAGATTTGGAGCCTGTACCGGACATGCGCTATCTGCGGCAGTCAGAGAGATGGGAGGGAGAGAGAGGGAATCTAGCATGGGCCCCACTATTGCAAATAACAAAAAATACTATAACTCACAAACCAAAAATTCAAATTAAATTCCGATTGCACTATTAAATTCGTCTCAATAAATCCTTCAAAATAAGATGTCACATAGATATATTTACATAAAATGACAAGTGAACCCCACAGTGGATAGAGGATGATATAGAGGAAGGACGGATGTGGAAGAATTGAGTATACGAGGAGAGAATCTTGATGACCAAGATGTAATATTCTTTTTTTTAGAGGATGGATATAGAGGATGAAGAGTGTAAATAGCCTTAAGACCCTCCTATCACCGTCCCCGCTATCCTAACAGAACTTGTTGGAATGTTCTTTTTTTTTTTTTTTTACATATACACCGGAAACACCAAAACATTATTATTGGCGTGGGTCCGTTCGAAATTATAAGTCGTTTATGTATGTAGATATAATAATATGTCTAGATACATAGCAAAATGGATAAATCAAAAAATCAAAATGACTTCTAATTTAGAACAGAGGGAGTATATGCAATGTAGGCTGCGTTTGGCATAGATCCGCTTCACCAATGAAGGAGTTCTTTCGACTTTAACTCCCTGAGCAGATTTACTAGTGAAGCTAAAACTATTTTGGTAAACCGTTTGGCAAAACGGTTTTGCATATAGAGATATTAAAACATGCTCTCACAGAATATCACGCAGGGCCCACTAAAACGAGTTAAAGCTAGCAAAAGCTATTATTTTTAGTTTTATTCCACACAAATCTCTTGTGAGATTATGTTTTAAAAAGTTATTTTAAAATTACTTGTTTAGTGTTAACCAAATTTGAACATGGAGTGTCAAGTTAGAAAATAAGTTAGAGAAATATAGCAAAAAGGCCGAGAAATATACCAGATTTGAACATGGAGTGTCAAGTTCTGTAGGAGGCCCAAAGAAAAAAAATTCGTGGGCAAAATAAAAAAATTTACTTTTGCCTAGTGTCTAGGGCTGCTGCTCGGTAAATCTTATCTTTGCCGAGTATCTAGTGGTGACACTCGGCAGGGGTTTAACGGCGGCAGATGTTTGGTAATGAGGACCCTTTACCGAGTGTCACTGTTAGACACTTGGCAGAAAGACACCTTTGCCAAGTGCTTTGCACCGGACACTCAGCAAATATGTCGCTTTGCCGATATACGCTCTTTGCCGAGCCTTCTATGCCGAGTGTCACTTTTTGCCGAGCGCTGCACTCGACAAAGAGCTTCTTTACCGAGTGTCCGATATATTGTACTCAGCAAAACATCTAGCACTCGGCAAAGATGACGATTCCTATAGTGACAACGTAAGACTAACAGTGCGTGGCTGCCCACGCACCCACCAAATTGTACTACGCTCCCACAAAGCACCAGCCACGGGGACGACTGGATTATATAGTAATTACACTATTGCTTGGTTTAGGTTGGTCGTTTGTCACGCCGGCTAAAACTACGACTAGGTTTACTGCTACAGTGCTATCTCATCCTGAATGCTCAGTGCCGCTGCAAGTTTACACCGAAAGCCGAATCAAAGCCAACCGAAGCTTGGTTTTCGGTTCTAATAGTCAAGATTTTTTTTTTCTTGATGCCTCGTTCCTTCCGGTACAAGCTGTAGTATCTGAACTTACGTACAGATACACACCTCACACACGCACACCACACACACTCACACCACCCCGAACGCAAGCTAGATCTACAACCTATACCTAGAGAACTAACGCGGCTAAGAGGTAAATCTAGGGTCCAACCGAACCGAGGAACCGAGAAACTCTAGCAGAAGCGCAGTGGCTGACCTGCTATGGCTGGTCTTCTGCCGGCGGTCTGTCCACTGTCCTGGTCCTCCTGGACCACCCCACCACACGATGAGAACGATGAAGGAAAGTAGCGATATATGCTTTGTGAGGAATCAAATGTGCAACAATTATGGATATATATTCTCTTGATTGAGGAATCGAATGTGTCAGGATATAAAGATCTTTCCCATATGAGAATCTAACTTTATTTTAAAGCCTGTACCCTCTGTCCCGGAAAAGAAACCACATCATCTCGAAGACAATTTTTTTATTTTTATACTATTGACAAAATATATAAAAGTACAAATATTAAACAGTACTCTCCCGGTCTCTCCTTTCTAAATTATAAATCATTATGGTCATTTTTTAGATACACATAAAAACTATATACAAAGAATTATCGAGTCGTATCACTGTCAAACAACTCTATTATGAGCTTTTATAAAAGCTGGGTGTTTCCTTCATAAAAAAAATTATTGAATCATTTTTGAACTGTTTGATTTTTGAACTCTATTATGAATATTGGTTATATGTTTATTATTTTAATAAATGTTAAGTAATGGGCCTAGAAACATGGTCTCAGACTACAGGTATTTGAATATTTAGGTTCAATATAAATTTCTACATGTTTTCCTTCATAATTAATTTAATAATTTTTATGTTTTTATAAGACCACTAACTGAAATAATTTACACTATATTTGTCCATAGTTAGAGAGCATCTCCAACAGGGACTCTAAATAGAACCCTTATTCTATTTTTTGTTACCAGAGTAAACCTCCAACAAGGCCCTACTCAAGTTCCTACTTTATAGAGGCCCCAAATCTTCTCTCTCAGCCCTATCTCTCAAGAATGTTTAGAGAACTCCTTATTTCTTTCTAGGATTTTTTTTTTCTAGCATCAATTCACTCCTGCACTTCTTTTTATCATCCTGACTCTCATACGCTAGCTGCCACCCTATATTCTCCTCTCGGCACGACGCCCCCAACAAATACCCTCAAGCCTCGGGAGCTAGTAGGATACCACTAAATAATGGCTGATAGTGTCGAAGGAGAGGGGAGTAACGGCGGTGGAACCGAAGAGCAGGAGCTGCCTTCTGTTACGCGTACTCGGATGGCACAGTCCGCCCTGGCTCCGGAGTTCCCCCCGCCCACCCACGTCTGTGCTCAGTCTCCGGCTCGGGAAGCGGCGCCGTACGCCCACGGTCGGGCCTACGATCACGCTCGAGTGTACGTACACGTTCGGGCGTACGTTTCGCTGGGTGTGAAGGGCTCAGGCCTCGTGGCCCTCTTGTTGTCCACGGTGATCCTTCTTGGTGGCTATGTCCAGTCGCTGGAGAAGCAGGATTTCTCCTGCATCATGGCAATCACCGTGATACAAGCAGCCGGGTCAGTAATCTCCTCAGATCTATTTCCGTCCCTTCTCTCTAATGATGAGTACGTATTTCCGATACAAGATTCACAGGACCAGATGTTACAATAAATAAGATAAGATGCATGCTGTTTTCGTTTTGTTCTAATATACTAAGTTTATGGCCGTGTGTGGCAATGGTAAATTTTAATTTTATAAAAGAGCGGCCATAGATTTACTTGACTATGTAGCGTGCCCGTGCGTTACTACGGGATAACAACTTTTGATCTAAAAACACATGGATTGCACGATAAGATAACAATACCATAAAATTAAATACCGTTGCTAGTGTGACATTTAATCGTAAAGACAAAGATTGTGAAATTAACACAGCGGAATAACGATATCGCAGCTCACATACTCTATGATATAGACCTTTCAGTGATGTGTCTAAGATAATGCTTTATATCGGTAGGAAGATATCTCCGATATATATTTTTTTCGTGCGCCAATAAATCCACGAATAAGTTCCGCCGCATCTCCACACCATCCTGTACACATGTTTGAGTATATATGTAAATATATTAGTATCCGTAACATGGCTAACAATACGTGTCTTAAAAAATCTACAATAAACCTTAAAATAAATTATGTTATATTCACCGTATAAATATGTGTACTAATTCAGAGGAAAAGTAAGCCTAGACCAGGGCAGTGGACACCAATCAAATGCTGCTAATGAAGTAGTTCAAAATTACATTGAAAATACGTGTACTAATTCAGAGGAAAAATAAGTTTGGGTTCACCCATTCATCATATATATCGCAGAGCATCAAAAACTTCCATATATGCTCTTGATATGCACACATCACTAATATTACTGAAAATCAAATCCAAGCAGAAAGGTTGTCATGACTAAAATAATTGCATCCTCCTCCCAGTACCTGTAAAAACCTATACCACTATTATTGAAAATCAAATCCAAATTTTGCAAAGAACAGGCATGCCACGTGTCGGGCAATATTTTGCAATCGTCATGGTGCAATGTACAATGCTAGCAATCCGACAATAGAAATAATGCAACCGTCAGTGTACAATGTGCAATGCTAGCAATCCGACAATAAATGAACTAAAAACCTGAAGCCAAGACTGAAAGTGAGGAGAGGCGGTCGGACCTGGACTGCTGGACGATGACGATGACGCGGCAACGGTGGGATGGCAGCGCGTACGTCGTGTCCGGCGGCGGCAGCGTGTACGTCGTATCCGGCGGCGACAGCCTGTACGTCGCGTCCGGCGGCTGCAGCGCGTACGTCGCGTTCGGCGGCGGATAGAGCGAGATTGCCTCTCTTCCCTTCCCTTCTTGTGTTGACAATGGCCTGGGGCGTGCGCCGGCCGTGGATCGGAGCGGCTGTTGGCTGCCGGCCGTTTCCTGGTTGCGTGCCTTGCTGGAGGTGGTGATGGATGGCGGTGATGAGATGGAGGTCGCGGTTTCCTTCTGGAGATCGAGGGCTACAGGGCAAGCGAGGGGCTCCTCACGTCTCTCCGTGGAGCTCGACCTCCGCGAACATGAGGCCGAGGTCAGCAGCGGCGAGGGCCAGGCGTGCACCAGCGTACTGCGACGGCGGCGGAGACCTCGGCGCCTAGCACGACGGATAAGTCGACCGGCTCCCGGGTCACGGATCACGGATAAGTCGACCGACTCCTCCTCAACGAGGTTTAGCTGCGGCGAGCGCAGGCAGCCTGATCGCTCACACAGATGCCGTCCGGGCGAGGCGGCGGCACACGCTCACAGCCACAGCGAGGGGACAATGCAGGCAGCCGGATCGTGTGATGAAGTCCAGGCGATGCGGCAGCACGCGCCTCCTACAATCGAGCTAATCCCTCGTGAGAGCCTCAAGGAAAGAAAAGGCAGCGACGGCTCCAAAGATTACCCACGTCCGAAGGAAAGGAAAGCAAGGAATACAAAGAAAAATGGCAGCGACGCCTCCTGTGATCCAGCGATGACCTCCGTGCATATGATTACCGCACGTAATTACCGCAAGAAATAGAAAGAAAAAAGGAGTAGAAAGCAAGGTAATCAGCCACGTCCATAATTATCGCAGGAGGCAGGCAGAGCGAACGAAACCTCCGTGCGGTATGCAGGAGGCGGCAGAGCGAATCCACGGTGGTGCAATTACCGCACGAAGTGAAAGTTCTTATTTTTAAGTTTTAATAACCTTTTTATTTAGTTGTAGAGATTTATATTAGATGAGAGAACAATAAAAGAGTGGTCAGCCATCAAGTCTTTTAGAGCCTCTACTCGCCTTGCCGATTCACCGTCTTGACTTGGTCAATACGGTCACCTTCCATGTACACTTGTATTTGTCGATGACTCCACTGTCAATCACCCGTCTTCTCCGGTCACTCAGTTCAAGTCTCGACGTCCTCCTTCACCGCTCCCAATCCAATGGTACAGACCTGCTCTTGATCTTCACCTTCGGCATCGGTCTTTTGGCTCTACATTTGCGCATCACAAGATAAACAAGAGACATGTTGCACAACCGAACTCACACTATGGGTAGTTATTAAACTCAACTCCAAGCGTTACGCAAGTTGATAATTACTCATCACACACAAACCATATGGGTACATTCTTGTGTTCTCACAATCGTGGATTCAACACCATGTGCAACACTACAATACGCTGACCACACACTGATTCTACTTCGGGGCCACATCCAGGACGTCACACTGCTCAAACAAACCCTTGATACCTACATCAATCGGCTCTCTCGCATTAGAAACTACGCCTGCCACACTCCAGCATACATTTGCAAGACCGATCAGAACGGTGCTCGACAGTCAGTTGGTGTACCTAATGTGGGCAACTCCATTGCCAAGCACTAAATGTCTCATCCCCTACTAAAATGATGGAATTCTCTTAGTGTGTTTAAATAGCACTAAAACACTATTACTAGTCATGGCACATAAGAATCTTCACTAGGAGGCATTTAGTAGGAAAAATTTATACTAAATTTTGAGTAGTACTAGGATCATGCCCGTGTCACTAGTACAGAGATTATTTTTCTTGACACTAGCATTTTATTTCAACTGGCGGTTTCTCTTGACAATAGCCAGTAGAAATCGGTCCTATTTCTAGTGGTGGATTTTATAGTAAACCGTCAATATAAACACGATTTCTATTGGCGGTTCGTTAAGAAAACCGCTAGTAGAAGCCAGTAGAAATCTAGTGACAGTTTTCTTAATGAACCACTAGTAGAAATTGTATTTCTACCGACGGTTTCTTAAGAAATCTGCCACTAGAAATAGTTTGAAATTGATTTTTTTTGAGTTTTTTAAACTTTCTTGGATGGAGAACTTTCAAAATAAAAATTATAGATCTCGAAAAGTTACAAAACTTTGTAGTTGACAACTTTTCATTTGAAATCATCTTTTCATGGAAAACTACGCCCCCGCATTTGTCAAATTTGAAATTTAAATTTTACAAACGACCTTAGATGGAGAAACTCCTAAAATAAAAGTTGTAGATCTTGAAAAGTTATGAAAATTTGTAGTTGATAACTTTTTTATTTGAATTTGTTTAGGGTCTCAAACACTCAATTTATGCTCAGTTTTGGATAATATGTGGAGAAAGAAAAAGAAATATGAACACATGTGAGTGTGTGGTGCAGTGGTAGGGGGAGAGATCGCGCGAGGGGCAGGTCGTTGGTTCGAAGGCCAGTGGCTGCGGCGCGCGTGATTTTTGCGCGAAAATTGCCGCTGACTTGACTTGGCCGGCGGCCGCGATGGCCTTTGTGATTTGTGCACGAAAAATTGCCGCGACTTGTGATTTTGACGGAGACGGGTGGGCAAGGCCTCTCCAATGCTTAATTTTTTCCCCCATTTTTTAATATTATTTTGCTATTTTTTATATTTTCTGGGCAGCCATTTTTTACTCCAGTAGAAATCAATTTCTACTAGTGGTTTTCAACAAACCGCCCGGTAAAAATGACCCATTTCCACTGGTCTCTAATACTAACGGTTCAAAAAAACGCCCGGTATAAATAGGTTCGGAACCATCAGTAGAAATCTTCTCTGTACTCGTGTGCGTTGCAACGGAACGAAAACAAAAGGACCATAAATATTTGAAATTTGAATATGTAATGTGGCATTACCAAAAATGATATACAAGTCATCAATTCCAGATGTTCAACAATGTACAGTTAAATGGCAATGGGAAAATAGGTCACCGACCCCTATGATAGGCGTCTTTCAAACAAAAGTGGCAGGTCGCACATATAGAAACTGAGAGCACACTTAGCGAAATACAGTAGTAAGAAAGTTTGGCTTACAAGCATATATCTCTAATGATAAAATTAAACACAAAAGCTTTCTTTGCTTGCATAGTTACTTTATATGCCAGCTCAATTCTGTGCAATCATACACAGAAAACCCAATTAGGCACTCAGTTATGAGAGAAATGATAAGCAATCAAAGAACAATTAACCAACAACCTCTACCTTGATGGCCTGAATATTGATTTGTGTGGACCTCTCGAATGTTGGTTTGTGGACCTTCGTTACCAACTCAAGCTTCAACAATTCATCTACCGAAAGAATATTAAAAGAAAACTCTACTCAAACCAAATGGAATCAAAAGATCAACAGAAACGCTGAAAAAAACATGACGACAACACAAGGGCGCGAATGGCGAGGTTCACGTCACGTGTGCAATGATGTGTGCGACAAGGGCCTAGTCGGCATCCGGCGGCGCTCTAGGAGGTTCCATATCAGACGGTGGTCGCCGCAAGCTCCGGCCAGTGCAATTGGGGCCGAGGTGGATGTTGGGGTTCGATGCCGGTTCACGACATGTTGGAAACAAGCATGTGGTGGCGCAGGCAGTCAGCACGGCGAGACGACGAGGGAGATCAGATGCGAGGCGATGGACGGAGGAGGACCGAGGGCGTTGAGGGCATGGGTCAGGGCACGATTGCGTTACTGGCGGCGTGTTGTGATCGTGGGATTAATTTTGCCGTGGAACTGCTCCTCTGGTGGTTTTTCTTTTTTTCGGTGGAACTGCTCTTCCGGTTGTTACGTGATTGATATTTGCCGGGATATAAGAGATTTGATGGTCCACTTGTGGAGCGACGGATGAGGTAGCGGTATTTTCTTTATGCATATTTTCTTTATGTCAGGTGGTATTTTATTGAGAAGTGTTTGGTATTTGGTGGGAAAAGCGAGTATCCGGTAAACCGTCGGGCTGAGTGATCGCGCGTGAGCCGGGGTAGCGGGAGCGAGCGAGCGAAAGAGGTTGGGGACGATTGTTCTGCATATTTTTTAGTTGTAGAGATTTTTTATGTCAGGTGGTATTTTATTGAGAAGTGTTTGGTATTTGGAGGGAAAAGCGACTATCCGGGTAAACCATCGGGCTGAGTGATCGCGCGTGAGCCGGGGTAGCGGGAGCGAGCGAGCGAAAGAGGTTGGGGAAGATTGTTCTGCATATTTTTTAGTTGTAGAGATAGAGACAGAGATAAAACACTAGAAGAAACTCACTTTACTAAGAGAAATTGAAAATTCATTGCCTGGGAGCATGTCTGCTCGGAATGCGCCACACTGGAGGCCTCGGAGTTAAAGACCTGGCCATCCGCAATGACTGCCTCATGCTGAAGCTTATTCACCGGCTGCACCAGAGCTCGACTTCGTCCTGGGCAATCTGGGTCCGTGAACACACCTGCATTGCCACTTTGGAGGGCGACCTCAACGGGTCGCACTGGAACGCTCTGCGCTCCTTGCTGCCGATTTACGGAGCGGTGTCCACGCTGAAGCTTAGAAATGGACGCAACAGCTCATTCTGGTTCGACGCCTGGGCTGGTGATGACTGCCTTGCAGACAGGTTCCGAGCGCTTCTCAGCCACTGTAGTAAGCCAGCCAACTCAGACCACTTGTTGCGAGTTCAGGGATCATTCCTCACCTTGTGCCACGGTTATCACCACAAGCCACTGAAGAACGAAGCAGACTGCTCAAGAGCTGCTACAACAAGTTCAGTTAGCCGATGCACACGATACTAATAGACAGAGCCCGCTCGTAAGGCATAACCGCGACTGGCACCTTCTCTGCAGCACTGCTCTACAAACTTCTATAATCCTTGGGGAAGTCGCGCATCAGCATGGGTGCAATTCTTTGCTTGGCTCCTTCTCAACAATCGCATTCAGTGCAAAGAAAACTTGTTCAAGAAAAAGTTAACCACTAACGGTACATGCGAAGTCTCTTCTCAGGGGACCGAAACAGCAGCGCACATTATGTTCGGTGCCCCTTTGCCAAAGTTTTCTGGAAGTTTTTTTTTTTTTTTTTTTAAAGAAGTTTTCTGGAAGTTGATCAAAGGTTCAAACGGACAATATCACTCAGCGGCCGACATACATAAGCTGCCTAGACCCGGCCATATACATGCATCTCACTTTGATGCTTTCATATCCTTTGCTACTGGCTACTCTAGAAAAGAATTAATGATCTCATTTTCCAAACGGTAATGACTCCGCCCGGACGTCCGGACGCCGGGCGTGCGTCCTGACGCCCTCCTCCCGGCACGCGTGTCCGCGCCCTCGCCCCCGCCGCCCGGCCACCGCCCGCCCGCCCGGCGCCGGGGTTCGCCCGGAGCTCCGGCGAGCTAGGGCTGGCGGCGGCGGCCCCGCCCCTTCCCCCCCCCCCGCCACCTCCTTCTCTAGCTCCGGCGCCCTCGCCTCCATCCTAGACCGGGGCCACCGCCGCCCCGGGTCGCCAGCTGCCCCGAAACCGCCATCCTACCTCCCCCACCGTCTTCCCCCTTCCTCCCCCCGGCCGGTCGGCCATTCTACACCCCATCTGAGTTGAGGGAGCGAGGGGGCTCGCCGAACCCCTAGTTGCCGGAGTTGGAGGAGGAGGAGGAGAGGAGAGACGAGAGAGAGAGGAGGAGGAGGCCTACCTGGAGGAGCTTCGCCGGGAGGAGCCCGGCGTCGCCGCGAGGGAGGAGGTCGGCGTGGTCACGCGGGGAGGAGCGCGGGCACGGGCGCGTCCGTCCGGACGGAAGAGTCCCGGACGAACGTGCTAATTGAATCATTACCATTTTCCAAAGGCAAGCGTCTACAATGAGGCAGATCATCAGCCAGTGCAATGTGCAAAACATAAGCTTAGCTTTGGAGCCACAGAATGCCGGCCCAATCAAGAAACCTAGCTTCTCTTTGGTGCTCAGTTTTCACAGCGGAATATGATCCAGTCTTTTAGCAATATAGTGTTCTCTACATGCATGCATGGTATTATCATCAAAATATATCCTATGTGTGCTCAATAAAGTACAAAAATC
Source organism: Chrysopogon serrulatus (assembly GCA_015844335.1). Classification (NCBI taxonomy): domain Eukaryota; kingdom Viridiplantae; phylum Streptophyta; class Magnoliopsida; order Poales; family Poaceae; genus Chrysopogon; species Chrysopogon serrulatus. The sequence goes on along the minus strand of JADLZL010005031.1, from coordinate 108,533 downwards.
AGGACATGATAAAAAAAAACAAGACCTAATCCTGACCTAACCCCCTTCTCCAGCAGTAGCATATCTCCATCCTCAAGTTCACCTACACCACTGCATTGTTAGCTGCCTATTCACTTTTCTTTGATAGACAAGATTGTTCTTGCGGTCTCAGTTCTTGAACAACTCTATCATTTGCATCCAGAGTTGATTTTCGAAAAAAAGATTCGCATCCAGAGTTGGTGTCTTGGTGAGGCTGAATCACTTGACTCGCTTCCCTTATGTTACTTGCGTCTAGGCATCCCGAACTTGGTAACTTCATAGGAACAGAACAGGCCCACATGTGTAATGTACGTTGAGAAAACTGCTACACATTTCCTTTATATAAAATAAATCCGTAGTTTCACCTAAACACGCTGATCAAACCGGTAGCTAACAAAGAAAAAACGGGGAGGGGGAAGAAAACAAACAAGGGGGACATGCATGCATGTATTTCGAAGTTGTACTCCCTCCATCCTAGAAACCATGTAATTTTGGAACAATATCATATTATAATAGCATAGCGGGGAGGGTGTGGCTGGGCTGGTGGTGGCGCGGCGACTAGGGCTGGGGGCGGCGGCGGTGGCGCTAGGGCAGGCAGAGGAGGCGGCGCATGTGGAGAGAGAGAGGGGAGAGAAAGAGCTTTCACCAGTTTATTTCTCAATTGATGCGGTTACATGTCCCTTATTATTTATAGTTCCTATTGGACTTGGCGCACAAGCAAAACAAGAAAATCACATAGATTCGACTTAGCTCACAAGCAAAACAAGGAGATCCTTATCAAACATGGATTCTCCTTTCCATCAATTAATTTCCAACCTTCTATCTCAACAAACTATTCCTAAAGCAACTAGTACTAGGTAACCGTAGATGATGTGGATAGGAGTCAGCGGCAACGGCGGCAGCGGCGCAGCCGCTTCCTCTCCTGGGGCGTGCCCCCTCCCCTAGGGCAAGCCACAGGGCCACCAAGGGTGGTGGTGCCTCGCTTGTGGACTCTTTCGCCCTCTCTCGCCATTGACGGTCACTGTCCAAGTTAGGTATGTGAAAGAACTCCCCCTTCTCCATTCAACACCTTCTCGTGCTAAAATGTGATCCGGTTATCCACGCCATTAGGTGGGATAGCTCCATGCGGCGGTATCACCTCAATGAGGCCTATGAGACGTCCTTCGAGGGGGGTTGGCGGCGATGATATTTGCCCTTGTCCGAAGAGGGGCAAACTCGAAGTAGTAGTGGAGGTTGCCGATGTTACCGTGGAGGTGGTAGCCAAACCCTATACCAGCGTTCCTGCGTGCCGCAGCTAGAAGAGGACATGGTACCGACACTGGAACCTCAAAGTGGAGCATCAACTGTGGAGGAGCGGCGAAGTTGTGGATGTGGTTGTCGACGTCGGGGCTGATGTAGAGCTGAATGCGTCGCCAAATAGTTGTTGCTGAACGAGTAGGTGGTGATGTCGTGAGATCAAGCATCGAGACAAAGACGAAGGCACCCAAGTCAAAAGCGTCTGGTGATAGGCATTGTGTGTGGGTCCCTAGAAGGAGGCTGATGTTGATGCTATTGATGCAGGCAAGTAGACAGCCAATGTTGTTGAGGAAGACAACTGCGGCGGCTTGCTTTGGTGTCACAGAACCGACTAAGTTGAGTGGCCCACATACATGTACCATTGCCTCTCAGGCCTTCGGTTACATATGCATGGGAGACAAACGACTTAACTAGCTCTGCTCTTCCGATCAGGATCGAATGGTTACATCGGCATCACAGTATTACAATAGAGTTTACATAATTAACTAAATTACATCAGAGTAAAGCGGAAGTCTTACACCATAGTTTTACAAACCAATATGAAACTTTATTACAAAAGATGGTTCATCTCTCACTCATAGGTTAAAGTAGCATTACTAACTGTATTACAAACACTCAACTGAAACCACCCTGTCCACGGGTGCACACAAGACAACCTGCAGATGACCTCCTTTACCTACAACAGGGGTTAACAAACCCTGAGTACATGAGGGTACTCAACAAGTCTTACCTGTCAAAAAGGGATAACAAGGGCATGCTGGCTTAATGGGTTTTCTGGGTCAGAAACAAGAGAAATACTTTTGCGGAAAAGCTTCTAGCAATTGATCCTTATTTTTCAAGTTTATCTCCAATTGAGAATTAGCAAGTTTAAAATTAGCACCTGTTCTAATTCAAACATTATATATTAGAATTACACTTTTACAATCCTTTTCATTGCCATCATCATATTTCATTTCCTAACGACGATGTAGGGCAGGAACGAGTCTCCATAACCGAGGAGCAACGACGATTCGAACCGATTAATAACCCAGCTGGGGATTCCCAAACCACACGACATATGCAGGTCTCGGACCTACACATATCAACCTTTCTCCCAGATCCTCCAAATGTGAATCGGTCCGCGCTACGCGAGAACTAGTACTCTACACTCCCAACTCCGTCCTTGACGGTTGTACATGCCGGGTGGGTACACATGTTCCCGCCATCTCTCCATTCCTAGTGTGCGGTTGTCGTTTCACAAACTAGAATAGCTGGGGTACATAGGGTTACCGGAGTATGTGGCCAGTACTGCAAAGTCTCGCTCACATATCAAGCCTATAACGAAACGGTCCATAATCAACACAGACGGAGCACTGCACTGAATGACACACAGTGCACGCCACCCGTCCGATCTCGATTTAAATATCCATCTCACTTACTTGTACCTGAGAGATGTACTCGGCCGAATGATCAAGTCATCACTTCTCAGGGTATCTTCTGAGCAAAGCTCGTAGCAAATGATAACTCACCACTAGACCTTATTACTAAGCAGGGCTAAGCATCACTAGTCTAGACCACTAAAAGGGATCTTTGGATAAGGTGTCAAGGAAAAGGGGAATAATGCAGCAAATGGTGTAGCAATATTACTTTATTCAATTAATGCATAAAATTCAAAACAAGCGTGTAAATTTTAAAAACACAAGGAGAGGAGGTTTTATGCTCCGGGGCATGCCTTGGGGTTACACAAGTTAGGGCTTCAAGAACTCCTTTGGATACTCCCGCTAAACCCTACTGAGTGAAGGTCCAACTCAGTGGCTTGATCAGCGATCAGGGCTTACTCTCGATCACTCTACGGAGATAAGATGCATGCTTCAACATGATGAAATGCTAAACATGATGCATGAGGGTGCAACATAGATAAACCATCTTAATTCTACCTTGAGTACAACTTTCCTTCATGTAGTTAATTATTTAATTGCATCATAAAGCAAGATTTAAAATTTATTAAACACGGAGGTTAAGGTTTCACTAAACCTGACCAAACAAGCCATGGGACAGCTGGGGTTTAGTGTCACATGGTCTTCAAACAACCTTAAAAGGGAAACAACACATAAGTGATGCACTTTCTAATTACTTAAGCTTTTTATTTAATTGCTAAGCATGTGAGCAACTTTACTTTAAGCTACACATTATCAAGCCATGGACCAGTGGTGGTTATTGATTCATGGGCTTCAAACAGTACCAGAAGTCACGCAAAATTTAATTAACAACTTACTTAACTGATTAATTATTTTATTAACCATTTTCATGGTCTTTAAGTGAGGCTAAATTTATTCTCCAAATTAAACTTGCTCCAAACAGAGCCAAAAATTTTGTGGAGGTTGATTTTAGAAAGAAAAGCTTAAATCTAATTTTTTTATGAATTTTGGATTAATATTTAAACCTACAAAAATCAGAGATCAATCATTTCTTAATTAAAAGATGGAATTTTAATTCATAGAAAAAGTATCAAAGATGGCAAACTCATATTTTTATCTGGTAGAGTACATCACATAGATCACAGCACTATTTTTCTTGCATTTTTATCAATTTTATTTAATTAGTTATGAATTTCCAAATAATCAGCCTTGAAAACATTTCAGAAAATCGGAAAAAGGGAAAAACCCTTTTATACCCGCACGCAGTCAGCCCCAGCGACTGACAGGCGGGGTCCCGGTCAAATACACAGTAGCCCCGCGCGTTACTGCAGTGGCCGGCGTCTGACAGGTGGGTTCTCGACGGCGGTGGCCTCGCCGGCGACGAGGTCCTTACCGGCGAACGCAACTCAACGTCGCGCACGACCCTACGCTATAGGTTTGGCGATTAGAGCACTCTGGTGAGCCCACGGCCGGGCATGGCGGGACGTCACGACGGCGGACGGCGGCGCGGCGTTGCTCCGGCACCTAGGGCCACGAAGGACCCAACTCAGATATGCTACACCCTTCCCCAAGCTCACCTAGCCTTGTACGACCCTCGGGACGGAGCTGTGATGCGGCAGAGCAGTGCGGCCGACGGTGAAGGCAGAAACGGCGGCGTGAACCGCGATGTTTGCTGGCGTTCGGTTGCGTTGGGACCTCGGCTGCGGAAAAGGAAGGGCCGAGCACGATCAGTGAACTATGGCGATGCTTAAACAAGAAAGAGGAGGGCACGTGCGTCCCTGAGTGGTTCTGGCCGCGGTAGAAACTCACGACGGCGGCTTCGGCCGGCGGTGAGGAAGAAGATGGTCGAACCAACGACTCCGGCGGTGTCAAATTCTGCAATTTGGTTCTCTGGGGGCGCAACGAAATTGCGAAGCTATTGGCTAGATCAATAGGATGGCGGTGGTGTGATGGCCATGAATTTCACCGGCGAACCGAGAGATCGACGGCGGCGATAAGGAAGAAAGGAAAAGGAGAATTGGCGGCCGACACTTGCTTTTATAGGAGGGGACGACGATTTGGAGCGTGACAGCGCGGGCTCGGCGTCGACAGCACGAACGGTTGCATGGCATGGGAGAAGAATCGAGTCGAGCATGGGCAGCGGCCGTCGGCGTCGAGCAGCTTCTCGGCTTGCTGTCCTGCTGCTGCTCTGCCATTGGCTTTGCCCCGACTTAAACTAAGAATTTTTCCCTCCTTTCTCTCCCAATTTCAAACAGAAACAAAGTTTGTTCCACTTGACGAACTTGTAGAGTTACCTGAGGTCTACAAGTTTGGTTAAAGGATCAAAGTTCAATTCTGTTTGTTTTGAAAGATAAAAGTTGAAGAACTCCCCTAGCTGAAAACTGAACTTCAAGTTTCAGAGTTACTGAAACTCGTTTCAGTTAAGAACTGGCTAGGGTTTTGAAACTTAATTTGCTTTTCAGCTTTTGGACATTCAAAAGATGGTTAATTAGTGGAAATCAAACCCAACCAATGGCACCTTTTCAAAGTCCAAAGTTTGAACTTTGAAATAGAGCCAAAGTTTGGCAACTTTTAATTCAAAAATTAGTAACAATTAGCTCCTCGAATTTGCAAATGAAATTCCCAAATTCAGCACTTAACCAAATAAGCCTAGGCTGAATTTTGAATTCCAATTACAAATTTGATTCTCTCTTTTACCTTTCTTGACTTGGAAAACTTGGGTTGGGTTTAATTAATGGGTTAGCCAATTCACTTAGCAACCCAAGGTGGGTTTTAAGGTTAACAACTTTTAAACCCTAATTACATGCCAAATGGATTTTAGTGATCAACATCACCTCATCACTTGAAGCAACTTGGATGCACTAATGCCACTTTATTAAGCTACTAATGCAATATCTTTAGGTGATTATTAAGTGACATGATGCTCAACATGATGTCATGCCAAGTTTATTGGCGCTTAACACCTAGGGTGTTACAGCTCCTCCCCCCTTACAGAAATCTCGTCGCGAGATTTAGAGAAACCTAAGTCCTGGGGTTTAGTAGTGGAAAAGGAAATGTGTCACACACTTTTTCTTACAACTTATTCACAAGATAGCAGGGAGATTTTGGGTTACAAATGCAACACCTAAAGAAGGTAACAACTAGAAAGGAGTTGTTAACCTAGATAGAGGCAAGAAAATCTGGATAGTTTTCCATCAAATAATCTTCAGATTCCCAAGTCGCCTCGTCCTCTGTATGCATGTTCCATTGAATTTTATAAAACCTAATTGTTCTCCTTCGGGTGACACGATCTTTTTGATCTAGAACTCGGATCGGATGCTCTGAATAAGTCAAGTCTGGTTCAAGTTTAACTCCCTCAATGTCAATAATTTGTGCGGCACTTGAAGACATTTCTTTAATTGTGAAACATGGAATACATTGTGCACCGCAGATAGATTTTCAGGCAATTGGATACGATATGCCACAGGGCCACACCTCTCGAGAATTTTGTAAGGACCAATTTAGCGAGGGGCTAACTTGCCTTAACACCAAATTGATTCACTCCTTTCATCGGTGATACTCAAAGATAAACATAATCATTAACTTGAAATTCCAAAGGTCGGCGTCTTTTATCAGCATAACTCTTTTGTCGTGATTAGGCAATTTTTAAACTGTCTTGAATAAATCGAACCTTTTCTTCGGCCTCCCTAACAATATCAACCCCGAATAACCATCTTTCTCCTGGTTCTGACCAGTTGAGAGGAGTTCTACACCTTTTACCATATAAGGCCTCAAATGGTGCCATTTTTATGCTTTCTTGATAGCTATTGTTATAGGAGAACTCTGCCATAGGCAAACATTCATCCCATTTTTCAGGATAGGCAAGAACACATGCCCACAACATATCTTCCAGAATTTGATTTACCCTCTCGGTTTGGCTCCGATCGTGGGTGATAAGCGAATCAGTATAGAAGCTTCGTGCCCATACACTTATGCAAGCTGTTTCTAGAAACTAGAAACAAATTGTGCACCTCTATCCGATATGATAGTTTTGGGAGTACCATGCAAACTCATGATTTGGCTAATAAACAATTTTGCATAACCCAGAACTGGATATTTAATCTTCACTGGCAAGAAACGCACTTGCTTAGTGAGACGATCCATTATAACCCAGATGAAATCAAAACCTTTAGCTGTTCTAGGTAAACCAACAATAAAATCCATACTGATGTCCTCCCATTTCTAGGATGGAATAGGCAAAGGTTGTAATGGTCCCGCTGACTTGAGATGCATTGCCTTCACTTTTTGACAAATATCACACTTTGCAACATAATTAGCAATCTCAATCATCATCTTAGTCCACCAGAACCGCTGTTTGAGATCATGATACATCTTTTTACTTCCTGGATGAATAGAGAATCTAGTTGTATGTGCTTCATCAAGGATTTGCTGACGCATCTCAGGAACTTTTGGAACTACCAATCAGTTCTTGAACCAAACAACTTCATTTTCATCAATTCTAAAACATGGAGCTTTTCCGGCTCTAACTTTTTCTTTGATGTGAGCGATACCCTTGTTGTTTTGCTGTGCAGATACAATTTGAGCCTGGATAGTTGACTCAATAGCTATATTGGCCAAAGTACCATGTGGGATTATTTGCAAATCCAACTTTTCCATTTCTCGGCATAATGTTGGCTCAAGTGGTTTGGCTGCAAGACAGTTGCACTGTGCTTTGCGACTGAGAGCATCTGCTACAACATTAGCTTTGCCTGGGTGATAATGCATTTCTGTGTCATAGTCTTTATTCAATTCCAACCATCTTCTTTGTCGCATATTCAACTCAGGCTGAGTAAAAATATATTTCAAACTTTTGTGGTCGGAATACACACGACAGATACTTCCCAATAAATAATGCCTCCAAATTTTTAGTGCATGAACCACTGCTGCCAACTCAAGATCATGGATTGGATAATGCTCCTCGTGACGCTTGAGTTGTCGGGAAGCATGAGCTATAACTCTCCCTTCTTGCATCAACACACATCCAATTCCAATGCCCAAAGCATCACAATACACATCAAACGGCTTTTCTATATCGGGCTGAGCAAGAACAGGAGCGGTAGTTAGTAGCTTCTTTAGAGTTTAAAACGCTACTTCGCACTCGGATGACTAGAGAAATTTGGTTTGGTTCTTTAGAAGCTCAGTGATGGTTTGGCTATTTTGAAGAAATCAGGGATGAAACGACGGTAATATCCCGCCATTCCTAGGAAACTGCGAACTTGGTGTACAGAGATAGGTGGTTTCCAGATTAGAACATCTTGGACCTTGCCAGGGTCGACTGTGACACCCTCAGCGGATAGGACATGACCAAGAAATTGAATTTTATCGAGCCAAAACTCACATTTACTAAATTTAGCATATAGTTGGTGTTCTCTGAGACGGGTCAAAACAATACAGAGATGCTCCGCATGTTCCTCTTTGGTTTTGGAATAGACTAGGATATCATCGATGAAAACAACAACAAACTTATCAAGCTCTAGCATGAACATAGAGTTCATAAGATACATATGAAATGAGCTGGGGCATTGGTTAGACCAAAAGACATGACTAGGTATTCATATAGGCCGTATCTGGTGATGAAAGCTGTTTTGTGAATATCTTCTGGTCTGATTTTTATTTGATGATAGCCGGATCGGAGGTCAATTTTGGAGAACACTTTGGCTCCCGAAAGTTGATCAAAGAGAATATCGATGCGAGGGAGTGGGTATTTGTTTTTGATGGTGACCTCATTTAGAGGGCGATAATCGACACACATCCTTAGTGTCTGATCTTTCTTCTTTACAAAAATGGCCGGACACCCCCATGGAGAACAACTAGGCCGGATATAATCCTTGTCAAGCAATTCTTGCAATTGAGTTTTCATCTCCGCTAACTCTTTAGGTGGCATTCTATATGCTCGTCTGGACACTAGTACAGCACCAGGCTTTAGCTCAATCCTAAACTCCACATCCCGATCTAGAGGTAATCTTGGTAATTCATCTAGAAACACATCAGGAAACTCCCTCACTATTGGAATATATTTTAACTCTTTAACTGTAGCTCCATAAAATTGCTCAACCACTCTCTTTGGTGTGGGCAATTGGATTAACAACTTAGAACTATTATGTGGTGAGTTCAGCTGAATTGTACGATTTAGAGTATCAATGACAGCTCCCTGTTGATTCAGCCAGTTCATACCCAGAATTACATTGATATCTTGATTCTTCAGAACCAACAGATTAGCAAGAAAAACATGCCCAACCAATTCAACCGGTACATGATACACCATTTCCTTTGTGACCATACGACCCCCGGGAGACCGTATGCAATAACTGTTTTCCACTATTTTCATTGGCAATTGATGTTTCATAACAAAAGTTCTATTAATAAATGTATGTGAGGCTCCTAAATCAAACAGAACAACTGCAGGGTGTTTGGCCACAGAAAAGGTACTCATCATTACTGGTTCACCTTTAGGAATGGCCTCAACTTGAGTGAAATGAACTTGGCCAATTTTTATAACAGTTCTGCCTTTCTTATCACTTGGCAACCGATCAATGGGTGGCTTTTGGATAGTGGGTTGCTGAGGAGGACGAGAACCTCGAGCACAACGCTTGGCCTTGCCTTGTTATTACTCGGGTTAGTTTTATGTGATGTAGTTATAGGACAAACACCAAGGGTATTCGGCTGACTTGGTTTGGATAGAACTACAGCAAGTCAAACAGGTGACTGCTGCGTGATTTGCTGCTGAGGTGGAGGATGTAAAGGATATGATACCTGTTGATGGATAATCCTCCCGCGCTGTTTGGTGCTACCAGAGGATTCTACAATCTCCTTCTTTCTTTTCTTTGCCTCCTGATACTGGCGATTCTTATCTTCAGCAGTAATAGCCATGCTAACCACTTCATTAAAATTCTCAGAATTGCATGAAGTCATCAGAGTCTGAAGTTCAAGATCCAGACCACGCATAAACCAGAATATCTTATGGGCTTCAGTATCCACATACTCTGGGACATAACGAGATAAATAAAGAAACTCATCTCGGTATTCTATGACACTCTTTTCACCTTGCTGTAGTTTATGAAACTCTTCTCGCTTCAATTTCATAATGCCATCTAGGACATGGTGTGCCTGAAAGGCATCACAAAATTGAGCCCACGAAACTTGATGTTCGGGTGGCTGCGTAGCACGATAAGTTGCCCACCATGCTCCCGCAGGACACTGAATTTGTTGTACTACGAACTGAGTTTTCTGAATATCATTACACTCCACTAGCTCGAGTTTCTGCTCAATAGTCTGTAGCCAATCATCTGCTTCAAGAGAGTCTTTGGCACTAGTAAAGACTGGTGGTTCGACACTCAAGAAATCAGCATAAGTGCACTCAGTTTCTGCATTAACTCTCTGCTGAGCTAGGGTTTGCAGAATGCTGGCATTGTCAGCATTCACATTAATAAGATGTGTAACTGCCTCAACTAAAGCTGGACAAGATGGTGTACTATCATTGTTGGCACCTTCCTGAGAAGTACTATGTGTATCATAGGCTCCGGGACGGGTCCTCATCTGTGTGCCATGAACCAAGATTAATTTCTAGATTTTTATAGGGAAGGAGGATAAATTTTAAAGGAAGGCTAGCATGAATAGAATTGATACAACTCAACACACTTTTGTAAGGGAGGTATTTTTAGTCTAGATGACATGATGCATGACGGTCTATATTCCTAATAGAACATCTTCACCAGCGAACACACACATACATGATGGCACATACATATGTATCTCTTTTTCTAAGGTCACTCACACTCACTCACCGCAAGTTAGCATACCTGCAGAAAATTTCATTGCAGCCCTTTTCCTACAGTGATAAGATATAGCACACAATGAAAACGGTAAAATTAAATGCTCCCCATATATGTATAACCCTATATACATATATGTAGCACTATACCCGAATCATCATCACATCAGCCACAATTAAGTACCTTTATATGAACATGTGTGTAACATGTAAATATTCCGGTAACCATACTAGCACTCCCCTAGACCGGCGGTTGTCCAATCATGCTCTCACAACTCACACTTACCTCGGCGTACGTGCGTCGTTGTAGAATTTAAAAAGACAGTTTATACTGCATACTTCCATATATGCATATATGAATATATACATATACTTCCATATGAGGTCACCACCACCCTTAGGTCATCGGGTGACAAGATAACCAATCAATACATACCTTCTTACCTAAGCATAGAGGTATATGATTCATACAATTCAAATAGATCCCCCCATGTTAGTTTACTTAGGTGCCATCATTTATATAACTCACGCGCAATCAAACTCTTAGCTTTAAAATATAGCACACCGGAGTACCGAAACACTCTAGAACTTTTTATAAAGTAGGGCAAAAGAGAAAAACACATGCTACTTACTCTTACTATCGCCATAATAGCGATAGTGCTATCTCTCAAAAGCAGGAGGAAAGAACAGCAGGGGATGCGTCGGAAACAACTTTTAAGTTTTTGCAAACTTGGATTAGTGTTAATTTTAAAGTTTTGTAAACAGTAATACTGTAATAACCTGTAACCATGGCTCTGGTACCAGCTGTCATAGAACCGGCTTAGTTGAGTGGCCCACATACATGTACTATTGCCTCTCAGGCCTTCGGTTACTTATGCATGGGAGACAAATGACTTAACCAGCTCTGCTCTTTCGATCAGGATCGAATGGTTACATTGGCATCACAGCATTACAACAGAGTTTACATAATTAACTAAATTACATCAGAGTAAAGCGGAAGTCTTACACAATAGTTTTACAAACCAATATGAAACTTTATTACAAAAGATGGTTCATCTCTCACTCACAGGGTAAAGTAGCATTACTAACTGTATTACAAACACTCAACTGAAACCACCCCACCTTGCGGGTGCACACAAGACAACCTGCAGATGACCTCCTTTACCTGCAACAGGGGTTAACAAACTCTGAGTACATGAGGGTACTCAACAAGTCTTACCCGTCAGAAAGGGATAACAAGGGCATGCTGGCTTAATGGGTTTTCTGGGCCAGAAACCAGAGAAATACTTTTGCGGAAAAGCTTCTAGCAATTGATCCTTATTTTTCAAGTTTATCTCCAATTGAGAATTAGCAAGTTTAAAATTAGCACCTGTTCTAATTCAAACATTATATATTAGAATTACACTTTTACAATCCTTTTTATTGCCATCATCATATTCCATTTCCTAACGACGATGTAGGGCAGCGGAACGAGTCTCCATAACCGAGGAGCAACGACGATTCGAACCGATTAATAACCCAGCTGGGGATTCCCAAACCACACGACATATGCAGGTCCCGGACCTACACATATCAACTTTTCTCCCAGATCCTCCAAATGTGAACCGGTCCGCGCTACGCGAAAACTAGTACTCTACAGTCCCACCTCCGTCCTTGACGGTTGTACATGCCGGGTGGGTACACATGTTCCCACCATCTCTCCATTCCTAGTGTGCGGTTGTCATTTCACAAACTAGAATAGCTGGGGTACATAGGCTTACCGGAGTATGTGGCCAGTACTGTAAAGTCTCGCTCACATATCAAGCCTACAACGAAACGGTCCTTAATCAACACAGACGGAGCACTGCATTGATCAACACACAGTGCACGCCACCCGTCCGGTCTCGATTTAAATATCCATCTCACTTACTTTTACCTGAGAGATGTACTCGGCCGAATGATCAAGTCATCACTTCTCAGGATATCTCCTGAGCAAAGCTCGTAGCAAATGATAACTCACCACTAGACCTTATTACTAAGCAGGGCTAAGCATCACTAGTCTGGACCACTAAAAGGGATCTTTGGATAAGGTGTCAAGGAAAAGGGGAATAAGGCAGCAAATGGTGTACCAATATTACTTTATTCAATTAATGCATAAAATTCAAAACAAGCGTGTAAATTTTAAAAACACAAGGAGAGGAGGTTTTATGCTCCGGGGCTTGCCTTGGCGTTACACAAGTTAGGGCTTCAAGAACTCCTTCGGATACTCCCGCTAAACCCTACTGAGTGAAGGTCCAACTCAGTGGCTTGATCAGCGATCAGGGCTTACTCTCGATCACTCTACAGAGATAAGATGCATGCTTCAACATGATGAAATGCTAAACATGATGCATGAGGGTGCAACATAGATAAACCATCTTAATTCTACCTTGAGTACAACTTTCCTTCATGTAGTTAATTATTTAATTACATCATAAAGCAAGATTTAAAATTTATTAAACATGGAGGTTAAGGTTTCATTAAACATTACCAAACAAGCCATGGGACAGCTGGGGTTTAGTGTCACATGGTCTTCAAACAACCTTAAAAGGGAAACAACACCTAAGTGATGCACTTTCTAATTACTTAAGCTTTTTATTTAATTGCTAAGCATGTGAGCAACTTTACTTTAAGCTACACATTATCAAGCCATGGACCAGTGGTGGTAATTGATTCATGGGCTTCAAACACTACCAAAAGTCACACAAAAGTTAATTAACAACTTACTTAACTGATTAATTATTTTATTAACCATTTTCATGGTCTTTAAGTGAGGCTAAATTTATTCTCGAAATTAAACTTGCTCCAAACAGAGCCAAAAATTTTGTGGAGGTTGATTTTAGCAAGAAAATCTTAAATCTAATTTTTTATGAATTTTGGATTAATATTTAAACCTACAAAAATCAGAGATCAATCATTTCTTAATTAAAAGATGGAATTTTAATTCATAGAAAAATTATCAAAGATGGCAAACTCATATTTTTATCTGGTAGAGTACATCACATAGATCACAGCACAATGTTTCTTGCATTTTTGTCATTTTTATTTAATTAGTTATGAATTTCCAAATAATCAGCCTTGAAAACATTTCAGAAAATCGGAAAAAGGGAAAAACCCTTTTATACCCGCACGCAGTTAGCCCCAGCGACTGACAGGCGGGGTCCCGGTCAAATACACAGTAGCCCCGTGTTACTGCGGTGGCCAGCGTCTGACCGGTGGGTTCTCGACGGCGGTGGCCTCGCCGGCGACGAGGTCCTTACCGGCGAACGCAACTCAACGTCACGCACAACCCTACGCTATAGGTTCGGCGATTAGAGCACTCTGGTGAGCCCGCGGCCGGCATGGCGGGACGCCACGGCGGGCGGACGGCGGCGCGGCGTTGCTCGGTACCTAGGGCCACGAAGCACCCAACTCAGATATGCTACACCCTTCCCCAAGCTCACCTAGCCTTGTACGACCCTCGGGACGGAACTGTGATGCCGCAGAGCAGTGCGGCCGGCGGTGAAGGCAGAAACGGCGGCGTGAACCGCGATGTTTGCTGGCGTTCGGTTGCGTTGGGACCTCGGCTGTGGAAAAGGAAGGGCCGAGCACGATCAGTGAACTATGGCGACGCTTAAACAAGAAAGAGGAGGGCACGAACGACCCTGAGTGGTTCTGGCTGCGGTAGAAACTCACGGCGGCGGCTTCGGCCGGCGGTGAGGAAGAAGATGGTCGAACCAACGACTCTGGCGGTGTCAAGTTCTGCAATTTGGTTCTCTGGGGGCGCAACGAAATTGCGAAGCTACTGGCTAGATCAATAGGATGGCGGTGGTGTGATGGCCATGAATTTCACCGGCGAACCGAGAGATCGACGGCGGCGACAAGGAAGAAAGGAAAAGGAGAATTGGCGGCAGACACTTGCTTTTATAGGAGGGGACGACGATTTGGAGCGTGACAGCGCGGGCTCGGCGTCGACAGCACGAACGGTTGCGTGGCACGGGAGAAGAATCGAGTCGAGCATGGGCAGCGGCCGTCGGCGTCGAGCAGCTTCTCGGCTTGCTGTCCTGCTGCTGCTCTGCCATTGGCTTTGCCCCGACTGAAACTAAGAATTTTTCCCTCCTTTCTCTCCCAAATTCAAACAGAAACAAAGTTTGTTCCAATTGACAAACTTGTAGAGTTACCTGAGGTCTACAAGTTTGGTTAAAGGATCAAAGTTCAATTCTGTTTGTTTTGAAAGATAAAAGTTGAAGAACTCCCCTAGCTGAAAAACTGAACTTCAAGTTTCAGAGTTTGAAACTTAATTTCCTTTTCAGTTTTTGGACATTCAAAAGATGGTTAATTAGTGCAAATCAAACCCAACCAATGGCATCTTTTCAAAGTCCAAAGTTTGAACTTTGAAATAGAGCCAAAGTTTGGCAACTTTTAATTCAAAAATTAGTAACAATTAGCTCCTCGAATTTGCAAATGAAATTCCCAAATTCAGCACTTAACCAAATAAGCCTAGGCTGAATTTTGAATTCCAATTACAAATTTGATTCTCTCTTTTACCTTTCTTGACTTGGAAAACTTGGGTAGGGTTTAATTAATGGGTTAGCCAATTCACTTAGCAACCCAAGGTGGGTTTTAAGGTTAACAACTTTTAAACCCTAATTACATGCTAAATGGATTTTAGTGATCAACATCACCTCATCACTTGAAGCAACTTGGATGCCCTAATGCCACTTCATTAAGCTACTAATGCAATATCTTTAGGTGATTATTAAGTGACATGATGCTCAACATGATGTCATGCCAAGTTTATTAGCGCTTAACCCCTTGGGTGTTACATATGGGTTGGTGAAGCAACCAGGGACGGCCCTCGAGGATGTATGTGGGCATCCCATTGAGTTGTCTGGCCTCCAATGGAGGTCTATGTGCGCCCACAGCTAGTAGCTCCATGTTTGGCAGATCCCCCGTGCCCTTGCAATAGATCGAGGAGCAATGACGATGTAGCTGGTAGGTAGAAGCGTCCATCAAAGAAGATGAGGCCCTAGAACAAGGACCAAGCCCTGGCGACTGGACCCTCTGTGATCGTCATGGCAATGGTGTGGAGCTCATTGTCCTCTTGGACTGCCTGTAGCATGTAGGTGAAGATGATGTCGTCCGGGTTGTCAATGTTGTCGAGAGTGGTTGGTAGGCGAGCTCGCTGGGACCTGTTTATCACAGTTGGTGGGACATGTGTTGTTTAAGACCAAGCTGCGCGTACCATGGGTTGTGTTACCGGAAGTGCAAAGGCTGTTGTTGGCACTTGGCGATGAGGAGCTCACGTAGTATGTCGGGGCTCCCATTGGCGGAAGTAGAGGAGCTCCATGGTGGTGAAATCCCACGTGACACGCTATAGGCTAGTTAGCTAAGGCATGCTATGGATGACGTTGATACTATTGTCGATGCCAAAAAAGAGAGCATCAATGTGGAAGATCTCGTTGTCGATGTCAATTGGTACATGAAAAAAGGCACCATGACATGGTACTTCGTTCCCGCTACCCACGAGGATGGTAGTGTTGATCCTAATTTCACGGAGGCCATTGGAGCGGGCAAGGATGATGTTGTGACCTGAGCCCAAATCCACCAATATCAGAATACCTGCTCCATTCAGAATCTCGTGCAGGTTACCTTGACTCCCGAGTTGACCTTGTCATTGATCATCATGCAGCCATTGTCGCTGTCAGGCGCCAAAAAGCCTGCTGGTGGTGACGTCGCTGTCAAAGGTCGTTGAGGAGGAGCGAGTGCTGACGGCGGGGCACTGCCAGGCTAGCCTCCATGATGGCTAAGATGAGTCGCTGATATACCCGTGCGAGAGGGATATGGCTGTCTCCGCCTCGTTCGGATGAAGTTGGTTGATGTCGTGCGTGGTGGTTCGCGTCGCTATCGCCGACTCGGACGCGAGCGAGGATCTCCTTCCCGCTTGTGAGGTTCGTGGGTGCATCAAGCATCGGGCTGCTCACAAAGTTGGAGAGGCGAGCGCTCACATCGACGAGCTTGATGTAGACATCATCGAACTTGGCACAGACATTGGTGGAGAAATTCGGGAAGAGTTGCTTGATCTCGTTGACGTCGGTCATTGGGGATCGAACTAGTCTCCAGATACCAACTGTAACAGCGCGGTGAGGAGGGTGGCTGGGCTGGCGGCAGCAGGGGCAGCAGCGTAGGGCTGCGGCGGCGCTAGGGCAGGGAGAGGCGGTGGCGCACATGGAGAGAGTGGGGAAAGAAAGAGCTTTCGTCCATTTATTTCATGATTGATGCGGTTGCATGTTCCTTATTATTTAGTCTCTATTGGACTTAGCTCACAAGCAAAACAAAGAGATCTTTATCAAACATAGATTCTCCTTTGCATCAATCAATTTCCAACCTTCTAACTTAATAAACTATTCCTAAAGCAACTAGTACTCGATTAGGTAACCATAGATGACGTGGAAGGGAGTCCGACGGCGAGGCATGTGGCCCCCCGCCTTAGGGCAAGCTGCGGGGCCCACCAAGGGTGGTGGCGCTCCCCTTGTGGGCCTCTTCTGGCCCGCTCTTGCCATTGACGATCACCGTCCGTGTTGTGCGTGTGACACATATTTTAGTGTATCAAGTTTGAATAATTATAGATACAAATACAAATATTTTATAATATTAAATAAATATCATTAGATATATTATAAAATAAAATTTTATAATAACTTGATTTGAGACCATGTATATAATTAGTATTTAATAGAAACTTGGTCAAACTTAAAGCACCGTAGATGACATGCAACCTATAATTGCATTGGAACGGAGGGAGTAGTGACTAAAATAAGGAGGGGTGAAAATGAGATGGTAGGACACTGACGGACTATGCATGCTTTTTGCCCGCAGGATTTTCCAGGACTGGGAAACCAATATACAATATCTCGTGGATTTTGGGGAAATATTCGCCAGTGGCATGCGCTTCCTTACCGCTCATATTACTGAACTAGTAGTATTACTATTACTATTGCCATGCCTGATGGTCCTGGCTTTGTGCGTCCAACTCTTCTACTTGCTCGGGCCATTGGCCTGTGCAGCGATCTCGTCATGGCGCATAGCCAAGCTCAGCCGTTATCAAAGGGATGGAACTGACAGCACGGCAGACATGATGGCAACACTGAACATATTCTATTCACTTATTATTTTCCAGGGCACCATGTTCTTGGTATTGCTACTATCTATAAGAATCTACACAGAAATTGTGGCGCGTCGCCTCCTTGAGCTAGAAAAACTGCCAGAGAAGTGGGGCGAGAAGGCCATCCGCATGTACATTTTTTATATGTGCGCGAAATGCAGGAAGGACCCTGTATCCGTCAAGGGCACGGACATGATCAAGTACGCCTCTGAGTTGCTGGATTCTGAATCCCAGGAGGACTACCTGTATGGTGCAAGGCTACTCAGCGCCTTTATTAACAAGGGGGAAGATGTGAGCTGGGTGCTGCTTCCCTCGACGCACAAGATTCAGAGACTGGTAGATTCACTTATGATAAGCGGCAGCAGCCTCGACGAAGCCTGTGTATATTACGGCCGCCGCGGTAGATGCCTTGCCATGATCGGCAACCAAGATGATAGAAAGGAGATTAGAGAGCTCGCGGCGACGATCGTGGCCGATGTCGCTGCCCACATTGATAATCTATCCAAGTACCCTGGGGCTATGCGGGGCATCTCCTCCCTGCTCCAACACCAAGAGGAAACCACCCAGGCGTATCGGAAACGGAACAGCAAACAACTCCCTGATGATCCGGCCCCGCATCAGCGACCGATAAGGCCAATATTGACAAAACAGGAGCACAACCAAGAGAAATGCATGCTGTATCTCGGAGAAGAAGAGAGACGACGACGTGTGAACCTGATGAGACACCAGAAGAGAATGGCGATAAGAGAACATATACACCGGTCCAAGAGGGAAGGAGGTACAAGCAACAAGCTGGTTCAGCAAGGGTTAACCATCCTCGAGAGGCTGGCGTCCAACAACGACGACAACTGCAGGATCATATGCAGCGCCCCTGGCCTCCTTCCCAAGATCACGGCACCCATCTACTCAGCGACCTTAATTCAAGATGTCAAAACCAAGGCCTGGGCCGACATTCTAACCAGGTGCCTGAAAGTGCTGTACCAGCTCACCCGCTCTCCAGGGCGGCCAAGCAGGAGGCTGCGACGTCAAATCTCCTCAGATGTTCAAGCACTGACCAACCTCAAGAGCATTCTTCTTGAAGTGGGCAATGATAAAGCTGGCCACCAAGAACTGCAGCTGCTAGCCATGAAAATCCTCACAGAACTGGCATTGGATCTGTCTATCAATCTCAGCGAGGAAACAAAGAAGGTGCTCGTCAAAAAGCAGCTGCACCTCTTCCTGCTTGCTAATGGAGATGACGAAGAATCTGCCGCCATCCCTGGGAGGGCATTGGTGTCCCTATCAACTAACAGTGAAAGTCACTCTGCCCTCATGACCATGGAAAACGACAATATTGGTCGTCTCACTGAAGTACTTGATGATGTTGTCATCACACGGAGAACAATAGCAGCAGAGATCATGGTGAACCTGTGTGCTCACTGCAATGTGGACAGCATGAAGAAAGTACTGGCAAAGGTGAGTGTGAAAGTCTATCGTCCTGAAAAATAATAAGTATACATTGAATTATGTCAACACAGCAGTTTTTATCTTTTCATTTAATTAAAGGTACCATGTGTTCATTGAATTGAATTCCATTCCCATTCTTTGTAGAGGAGACTTTTGTTACAAGAAAGTTTATTGTTCCAGGCTTAGCACCTTGCAAAATGCTACCTAATGCACTAAATCATTACAGGTCCTCAGGGGAAAAAAAATAAATGAGAACTAAATAACTTTGTCATTGCAGGTCCTCAGGAAAATAATGTCAATTAAAACAAAATCACAAGAAAGAAAAAATTCAGTGGGCCAGAACAATCCTGCATTAGGAGACGAGGAGAACCAGGGGAATTCTGTGTCCACAGAAAATACTGAAGAAAGGCACAACATTTTTACAGAGAGCGACCACACAGAGATAGAGGGCATCTCTGATCAAGAAAGGGAGGAGCAAGAAGCGTTCTTATCCCTTGCTCAGGTGATATGTGATAAGCTGAGCAGTGCAGATTTGGACGGTGCAATCCAGAACGCCGTTCAGAATGAGAACTGTGCAGGAAGTGAGGAGCAACGACGTGAAGCATTTGTGGATAAGCTCAAGACCATAATAGACGACAACTGTCATCCAGCAGCAGACAGTCTGAGAATTGTGAAGCTTTGCGGTCAGATTGCTAAATCAGTGATGCGCTCCGAACATAATGTGGAAATCATGAATAGATTTAAGTGTTCACTATCTAAAGCTTCGGAAACCATGTCTGAACTTGAAAGCTGCATGCTTTTCGTTGGGACTGATTTTGGACTCAAGAGGACTGTCAGGCCGCTCTTTTCCGAAATTGAGAACAGTTTTGGGTCAGATACAGATCATGAACTGTGACTGGTAATGAAGCCCTTCTCACTATTCCTTGCTCCGGTTGTCGCATTGCATGTGTATATGTGCTTTGGTTTGTTTCATTTCTCACTATTTTATTTAATGGAACATAATGGAGTACTGTATTGTTTTCAGACAAATTGTATCCGTTCTCTGAACAAGTATGTTACCGTTTTTTTCTGTATGTGCCTGGAATAACATTGGTCTTAAAAGTTTTTATATAGAAATGTGCAAGCTGGTTCTCAAACCTGCTGGTGCGGAGGCAATCCTGAAACATACGTACCTTGCAAAGTTTTAAACCCTTCTCTGATCAAGCATATTTGTTTCTAAACGTTTGTTGACCTACTTTTCAGTTATCGGCTCTGTTTGACAAAAATTTTCTTTCACAACTATGAGTATTTCTGAAGTCAATTTTATTTGGTCTTTTTATTTAAGTGCACGAGATGGTGTGGTTGGCTTCACTTAGTCTAATAATGGCACGAATAGCTAGCAGAGAAAACAGGTACGTATAAGCGTATTTTCATTACAGTAGGTTTTATGTAACGAGCAGTGGATGACAAATGTTTAATACAGGCATGTGTAGCAGAGAAAAGAGAAACACTACGGCTGCAGGCCTCCTCACAGGACATTGTTCACTGTAGCAACAGCAGCATGCAGTTCGCTGCTGAAGCCGCTGCTGTTGTGCAGCAGCCGAACAGAGTTACGAGAGGCCGCCGTCACGGGCTTTCGGCGCGCGCGGCGAAGCAGAGGCAGAGCTCCATGGGTCGCGGCAGGCGGCAGCGCTGCCATGCATCAAGCATTGAAGCTGACGGTGGGTGCCGGACGCCGCCGGGCAAGCTGTGGTTTCGCAGCGTTGCTGGCGCTACCGAGCGAGCGAGAGAGAGGGAGACCGAGATGCCCGCCCGCGTTGCGAGGCTGCGAGTGCGAGTGACACCGTGGCGGCGGCGGCGGCCGTCTGGGGCGTTTTCTTCCGGGTGTGGCCCCATGGGCTGAGAATGGCCCAGGAGAAGAGGTCCTGCGGGCCATATTGGGTGAAGCTCGTTCGTTCTCGAGAAAAAGGGTTATCTTCAGGCCCATACTAATAACAGGCACGGAGGGTCCAACGAGCCAGCGGAAGAACGGGACGGTGAGCGCGTGGGCGAGTGCGCGCGTTGAGCCAGAGAAGAAGGCGGTGTGGGATTGGGACTACGAGAGCTTCGTGGACGTGTCGCGGCGCGTGATGGTGGGGCGCACGCGCGCGCAGCAGCAGGAGGCGGTGCGCGAGGTGCTCCTCTCCATGGCTCCCGCCCGGCGCGCCCGCGCAGTTCCGGAAGCTGTTCCCGCCCCAACGCGCGCTCTTCTTCTTCTTCTCTGGCTCAACGCGCGCTCTAGTGGGCCGTCGCGGTACTCCGTCTTCTCCCCCCCATGGGCGCCGGCGCTGTCGCCACGCACCGCACGTTGCTGCCGCCGGCGCGCCGCTTCTTCGGCATGCTTGTCGGCGCCCTCTGGCACGACCCGGCGCGCGCGGCATAGCAGAGCTCCATGGGTCGCGGCAGAGCTGCCATGAAGCTGACTGTGGGTGCTGGACGGCGCCGGTTTCTGTTCTCTCTCGCTCGCGTTGATGGCGGCTGGCGCTGCTGAGAGAGAAGACCGATGCCCGCCAGCGTTGTGAGGCTGCGAGGGGGGCGACACCGTGGCCGCGGCGGTTCTGCGGCGTTGCGGGTTGTGGCTCCTGACGAGGGCGCCTCTGCAGGTGGCACGACGGCCACAGCAATCCGCGTCCGGTTTGGATATCGTGCTATTGATCGGCAGAGACGAATGGACTGAGCGTGTGGTGTCCACGCCCATGAGTACCTTCTCTTGGCCTCTCGCCAAAAAAAAAAAAAAAAAAAAAAAAAAAAAAAAACTAATATAACAGGCCCATGGACTGAGATTGGCCAAAGATAAGAGATCTTGCTGGCCTGATTGGGTGAAGATTTTTTTTTAAGGAGATTGCATGAAGATTGTTCTTGGGTTGGTTATCTCTGATACTAGCACAAGAACGGGCACAGCCATGTACTCAGTTTGGGCTCAAGAGAAGAATAGCAAATTTCCTTCCCATTTGCTCATGAACTGTCCTTAGTTTACGCAAGCAACATTTTGCCTGTACCACCCGCTTCTGGCATGATGTCTGGACTGGGGATGACGCTCTTGCTGATCGCTTCCCAAGGCTGTTCTCCCACTGCCTTAAAATGGATGATAATGTTCGTCAGGCTGTAAGTTCTAGTCTACAAGGTGCCTTTGTCAACAGGCTGTCCAACGCAGCACAACAGGAGCTAGAACAGCTGATGGGGATCATCCAGACTACCTCCTTATCGGACAGCCCTGACAAGAGGATTTCTCCTTTCTGCCGCTCTCCGGATAAGCTTGATACTTCAGCTGTGTACAAACTTCTGAAGGCCAAGGGGCAGCCCAACGACCCGGCATCAGTCTTCATTTGGCGCAACTCGGCGCCGCCAAGAGTACAACTTTTTGTCTGGCCTCCTTGCCCAGGCTCAGAGGAGACTGCTGATCACATTGTTTTCCACTGTCCCTTCGCAGTTCTTTTCTGGTCTGTCATTGGATTCGGTAACCTTCAGGGCACAAAAGCAAGTCAGATCCACCTCATTCGCAGAAACGGAAGTCTACCAGACAATCAGTTCAGTGCCTTCGTCTCCCTCTGCTGCTGGCTACTCTGAAAAAGAAGAAATGGAGTGTGGTGTTCAGGCAACAGCAACTCAACCTGAGAAATCTGCTCCTATCATGCAAGGCTGAAGCTTCAATCTGGAAGACTAGAATGCCTAAAAGGAGCAAAAATGTAATCGGTGCCTGGCTCCTTCATCTTGACTATGCGGTGCACAACTGTAGCGATGTAACTTAACCATGGGCTACAAATCTCTTCCCCCCCCCTCAGCGGGTACCTCTGTATCTGTGTAAAGCTTCAAATTCGTCAATAAAAATCAGGTGGGGAGTAATCCCCACTGTTGAACGCTCAAAAAAATATATATATCTTGAGTAACGAATCACACACAACACATCTTGCAACTGAAAATTTTATCCGTTTCTCAAAAAAAAAAAAAAATGAAAATTTTACCCTTAATCAGATACGCATACTGTAATAAGCTTATCTTTACAAACAAAATGTATTTGTCATTATTACTACAAAAATTAAACATTAATTAGGAATTAGGATATATACCTACAGACATAACTGATGGTTTGGCAAGTTTATTCTCTCTACATAGCTGCCAAAAAAAAAAAATGAAACAGCTTCCTTTTCTTTTGGTTGAGACATCATCAGCTTGATGTACTGATGTTGCACTAGAAGCATCAGTCAGTCTCCGTTGTGTGATAAAAAGTTTAAGCCTAAACATAACATGTGGATTAGCATTCAATCATTCAACACAGAGTAGAAGCTCCATCCCATGACAATTTGCATTGTATTTCAGTGGCTAGAGAGGCATTTGCTTCAAGTTCAAATTCAGCCTCTTAAAATCAATACATTTCCACCATGTTTATGTCAATTCCCTTGGTTCCAGGTGCAGACATTATATTAAATGTGTATGTCAAAATAAAGACATTTGTGTGTACCATACACACAAAATTTGTGTGTACCATACACACAAACTGACAGCATATATCTACGAGTAATAAATCATCGTGTCCTACTACAAAAAAGCAAAGATTACTACAAAAAGTAAAGATTAAATAAGTATGGTAATTCATATATAAAGCATGGTCCATCCAAAATTAACTTAAATCTGTTGTACATTTTGGCAACAGCCATATAAATACACGAAACAAAGCATGGTACATTTAAAATCACATAAATGGAAATTAATAGCATGATGATGCTGTGATGATATCAACCATCGTCCTCCAAATTCAAAAAATTATATTCTACCACCATGGCACCGACAGTAAGACCCTAGAACAGTTAATTTAACTCTAGATGGTACTTTATTCTCAATGTGTATTCTGATAGCCGATAGGGCTCTAGGGGCTTCCATGAAAACACCAGTAGCAATGGGAAAACAATATTCATACTTTCCTTGACCACACCTAGGGCCATAAAAGGTGTCCAACGTAAGACATTCAAGTGACACTGCATTCCTGAGAATATAACAGGCTAGTTCAACCAAGCACTTAGCTGAGCTGAAACCAACGATCTTCACACTCTGGAGGTTGCCATGGTGGCGATCAGGCATGTCTCTCAGTTGCGAATCCGCAAAAACTGATTCATGTATTATATCAAAAACTGATTCATGTATTATATCTGATTGGGACACCTGACAATAAAAAGGATAATTAAGATGATTCAGTAAAATGGACCCAGACTGACCACACAGCTTTGCAGGAAGAAATGAATGAACAGTGCAAGAACCTTACAGTTAACACTAAAGTCTCCAAGGAAGGAGATGCGTCAAGGAACGAAACCAGAGACAAATAGTTATATGCTCGGGAGTTGCCTCTAGACGTCACCCAGATGTTTAGGTGCTTAAGGTTAAGAAATTTGGTAGGAAGCATTGGTACATCAACCACCTCCACAAAAAAAGAGTCGTGTATCAGATATGAATAAAATGTAATCCGGAGATATTACTAGCTTAGAACACCCTATCTTGTAGAGAACATACCTCACCCTGTGAAATTATGTCAAGAGCTTCAAGATTTGGCATAATGGTTGGCAGCTTGGCACGAGCAGCATGGACGAAGTTTGTACAAAATATAACTAGTTTCTTAATTTGCAATGTTTCCACAAGTGAAAAGTTCAACCTGTGTCCTCGAAGGAAAATACTAGAGAGATTTGGAGCTTTGCTTTCTATCACTTTCAGTCTCTCGCATTTAGAAACACTAAGGCTGCTGAACCGCTGCAGAGCACAAGGTATCTTCAGGCAAATAATCTCCGCACAGCATTCCAGCTCTAGTTGTTCCAAAGCAAGAGAGTTGCAAAGAAGGCAGTCTAACTCATCCCATGTAATGCTCACATGGGACAGATGCAGCCTTGTTAGGCTTCCCAAGGGGCCAAGTTCAACTGTCGGATGGAGGGCAGCACAACGAAGTTTAATACACTGAAGTGAGTTTCGAACCCCATCAGATAATAGTGAGCATGGGAAGTTGTATTGTTTTTCTGTTTTAATCAACAAGAGGGTGAGTTCTTCAATCCCTGGCTTAAGAACAGTCTGAAGCCAACTGTCAAAATAACAAGTGCCATTGAACCCCTTCATGCCAGTGTAGTCAAGGTTGAAAGTTTTCAAGCTAATGCCTGAGTGGTTCCTAAGAATGCGGTCAATTTTGTGGTGGAAATTCTCTCCACGCCTATTTTTCTTCAAGCCAATCGTATCCTTAGTGAAGATGAGATTGGGATAACATCTCCAGGATTGTAAAAGGCACGAGATGCACGAGCCGAACGAGCAGCATCACGCATTGGCATCAGGGAATGTATGTGAAACAATATTTCCTGCACACTCAACCATCGGATAAAAGATCAACATTAAGATCAGGAAAAACAGTAGCACATAGAGTAACATTGTACCCCAGAGCTCTCCACACAATTGCACGTGGTGCACTGCATTATGTTGGTACATTGTTCAGAGGAACATAACTGTGCTAGGTAAACTCAGTAATGCAGCACAGTTGCTAACAGCTCAGCTAGCCCCAATTAACAACAGCTTTAATTAGTAAAATGTGCTTTGGCTTGTATTAGTCGTCAACAACAATGTTTCTGGTGCAGTTGTGATGATGAAGTAGTACTGTGCAATAACATGCTATAAATAGGTTAATAAACAGAAACGAATTGGAGTATGCAAATTCTGAATATACTACAGTACCATATCTTAAAAAATTAAACAAAATTGAGGCCTAATAGAATATGACTGTGTTTGGCAGTTACAGTGCACAACAGACATGAACTTGGGTAGCTAAGACGAAGAGATCCTTGATAATAAATAAGTCAAAGAAAAAGAGGTGAATGATAAAAGAATACAGAATTCAATTTGTAGTTTGTTCTGAATTTAGGTTGCAGAAATTGCACAAAAGAAAAAAAATAAATATATCATATACTCCCTCCATCATCCCAAATTATAAGATGTTTGACTTTTTGACACCAAGTTTAACCACTCGTCTTATTTAAATTTAAAAAATTTACAAAATATCGCTTCTTTTGTTGTGGCTTGCTTTATTAATGATAGTTCTTCAAGAATAACTTAAATTTGGCAATATTTGCATAAAATTTTTTAATAAGATGAATAGTCAAATTTAGGGTAAAAAAGTTATAATTTGAGATGGAGGAAGTAACATTTAGAGCACGATTGTGAAACCCAATTGTTTCTTTTATAGATTTAGGTACCATAAAAGCATATATAATCGCTGCTTTGGAGAGGATTGTGTAGCAGGTGGAAAGATTAATCATTTTTTATGCTTCTTCTGGAATGAATATTCGAATCAATGATCCTATGAACTCTGGAGATATGTGTTGGACACAGTTACCAGCCTTTGCAGAAAAAAAACAGTTATATTTATTAGTTTGTCATATTTCTCACTAGTACAGGAAGAGTGTAGGATGTGACCAAATTGCAGAACTACAAGTTCTTTCTTTCATAAATAATAAAATGCAGCTAGCCTAGTACAATCCAGGAGAACAGTCACGCTGATATTATGGTTGCAGCCTATAAAACTGCATCATCAGAATTTAATATTAGGCCTCGATCCGTACCTCAGGAAGGTCTGTGATTGAGCTTGTCATCACTTTGCCAGCACGAGAATCACCATCGCCGTCTTGTTCACAGGATGATCTCTTTCTTTTACCTGTTGATGACGCAATGAGCTGATCTGTGTAACACAAAAAGAGGAGATGTGGTTATGGTAGTCCGGGCATGAACGAATTCAAGAAAATCAGAAAAGGCACCCAATCTCTCGAGATCTCCTCCAAAAATAGATCTCTCCTCTCTCTGGAGTCTGGAACCTATGCAGGGTCAAGGGTGTCACCGGTATTCACTAACCAGATGGATCATATATAATCTTTTTTCATGAAAAGAAAAGACTATGAACTGAAGAAAACATGGATCGAGCTAAACGTTGGGAGGGCGAGCAAGGGAGGAGTTAGGAGGAAGGAGACTTACGCCAGGCTCGTTTCTGCGGCCGGTGACGAGGCCGCCGCCGATGGCGCTGCTGGGACATCATAGGCTTCCCCATCAACGACGTCTTCCTTGAATCTGGCCGAGAAGAAATCACTTCCGATACGTTTGGAACTGAACTGGCCGGCGTGCAGACTGCAGAGACAAAAGGCAAAAATCAACCGAGCCGCATATGTATACCGCATATGTATACTCCTAATATCGAAGTGATCGCGTGCAGTACAAAGCACGTCTGGCCCGTGGGCAAAAAGCCTTCTCGTTCTTGGTCGCGCGCGAAAACGACGTCAGGCCCGTGGGCTAAAATAGGCCCATCAGAAGAGATCCTGTTTTAGGTGCCAGCAGGCACGACTATGGGCCCAAGACAAAAAAAAAGGGGGAAGGAATAGCAAAATTTCCATTTTTCTCAAAAAAAATGGGGGGGATTTCTAAATGATGCATGTAAATTTTAATATTTCTTCATTACTGACCAGCTACCTTAATTATCGTTCTCAATTTCACATCTATCTTTTCAGAAAGGAATATGGTGCGATCTCTTGTACTGTTTCGGTGAATGCTTGGTTTCAGTTCTATTATAATCGGTACCATCGGGTTCGAAGAGTACTGAACTAATGATGATGCTCTTTATAAGAAATTAAGAACATACTGACAAGGAAGATTTGTCCTTCACTCCTTTCATATATATATTAGTTAGTGATGCATATTAAAGTTCTTATTATTGATATATGGAGGAACATAAATTATTCTGGTTATTTTATTTATCAAAATATAAAGTGCCTCATTTTGTGCTTGGCTTGGGGGCCACAAAATTCTAGGGGCGATCCTGTATGCTTTGTAGGTAGCATTTTAATTGGCAATTTGTAAATAGTTAGCTAGATGAAACTAAAAAAAATTTAAAAAAATATTATAGTGGAGAGTTATGTGAGTTGTGAGAGAGTTATTTTGCCATATTAGCTATCTTGGAGTCGCTAATTATTTGATGTCTCTCTCAATAGAATTCTTTCTAGATCGGAACCATTGGAAATGCTCTTAGCATAGAAAAGAAGTTCAAGTATTGACTTTGAAATAGGGATTCTGTTGTTTTCCATTTATGTGTGTGTGAGAGAAATGGAGTGGGACAAAACTTGCGGGGGCGAGCAATAGTGGCCGAGGGCGAAAGAGAACAAAACGAGGAGGAGTGAGCATGAAACCTTGCGTACTTTATAAGTGGCTGCAATTTGGTCTACAAAAGGATAATTTAAATTGTATCTATATAAATCTGTTTATGTCAACCCTTAAATGCCTGAGGTTGTTTTACTTTATTTCTCTAAGAGTCTCGGCTCACCTCAACTTGGACAAAAACTACTCTACTAGAAAAACACTCAGGAAAGAAAGATAAACAAAACCAGGAACTACTGCTAGCACTATGAGCTTGAATGAACCATGGGTTTTGTTGCCAATTGAAACTGCATATGCTCTATCTCTTCGAAGAAACATATCGTTGACCTTGCTTGAGCTTGATGCCCAGTGATATCACAATGATAGTAGATACTGGCCTGTCCATATATCTGTGAAGAGGCCTAGTGGACCCTCATTATGCCGAGTGGATGGATGTTTGGAAGACATAAATTATTAACAAGCAAATAAATGTGCATAATTTGAGCACATATACGGGACTTTGAGGCTCGCGACATGGTATATAGCCGGTTGGGGTTGTATTGTTCCGCTCTTCTTCCTCTTAATGAAATACGTACTCTAGCACGGTCTAAAAAAAAAGAATTATTTTTTTTTGCTGCAGTTTAACAACAAATTATTTATTATTAGAAAACAAAAAACTTTAGAAGCGTGGTTTAATTTGACCCTTCAAAAGTGGTCTTTAGGTACTGCTTTTCCCCTTACAAACGCCTCTGAAAATCAATTTTGATTGTGTCTAAAGCATATCAGAAACACCTCCAAAAAAAGAAAAGAAAACAAACCCTGTCATGAAAAAACCCTTATTACAAACGTCTCTGAAAATCGATTTTGATAGTATCTAAAGCATATCAGACAACACCTCAAAAAAAAAAAAAAAAAAAAAAAGGAGAAGAAGAAGACTATTACGGGACAGCTTTTTTGCTTCCTTTCTTGTTCAGGTTTGAGGTTGAGGCTGACTTATTATTTCTGCTGGCTGGGGACAGCATATATACTATTACGGGAGCAACCGAGCAAGTAGTTGACGCCAAGTATTATAAGCTACCGTACACACGCGTCCACGTAGGTAATAGCTGAGAAAGAGCCATTCCTGCCCTGCATCATCATCCCATAATAATATCCCCGTAGTCCAAGAACATTGACGCGTTATTGCTCCCATTCACCATGAAGCCTTATTCGTTGTATTGCACGCATCTCATCTAGCAGCAGGAAAGCAACAAGCCAATTTCACAGTTGGCAGCGCGCGAGCTCGCTAGCTATCTAAGCTACAGAGTTCAAGGCCTAGCTAGCGGTGGGACGACGATGGCCGGAAGTGCTCAAGGAGAGGGGAGTAATGGCGGAGGCGGAGGCGGATACGCAACGGCCAAGCCGGAGCAGGAGCGGCCTGCAACTACCTCGCACGCTGGGGCAGCGTCACCGTCCGCCCACGCTCGGGCGTACGATTACGCTCTGACGTACGCGCATGCTCGCGCATACGTTTCGCTGGCTATGAAGGCCTCAGGCCTCCTGGCTCTACTATTGTCCACCGTAATCCTTCTTGGCGGTTACGTCCAGTCGCTGGGGAAGAAGGATTTCTTCTGCATCACAGTCATTAGCGCGATACAGGCAGCCGGGTCAGTAATCTCCTCCAACTATTTTTGTCAACATCTCTGTTCCCCGCCACGAGATTCACAGAACTTAGGCTTTCTTTTATGCACAGCTGATTAAATTTAGTTACGAGACATCTAAACATTCCTGCTAAAAGACTAATAATTTTAGTTAAGTTTAGCTATTTCATCCTAACTAAAGCCAGCTAAAACTTAACTGAATTTATTAGTTAGAGCATCTAAACATGTCGGCAATGTATGCTATGCAAACCAGACTCCTGTGTAAACTATGCAAACTCTAATCAAGACCACATGAATCTAATCCAATGGTTCGTAATTTTAGCACTTAAACCCTCCCACTCATGGGGGTGTTTTGCAACAGCCAGATGGGATGAGTGGAGGGGTTTAAGTGCTAAAATTACCAGCCATCGGATTAGAATCCTGTGGTCTTGATTAGAGTTTGCATAGTTTGCACAAGAGCCTAGTTTGCATAGCATACGCTCCCAAACATGTCAGCTAAAGTTTAACTAGAAAAATTTTATTTCAAAATTTTAGTTAGAATTTTATTTGGGTGTATCCAAACATGCGTTACCTCCCAAGCCTATTTACCAGACTTAATTATATGCTTTCTAAATAGCAAAGCTAATCTCCTTTTAATAAACAAACGAGATTTACTCATTTACAAAACTACACGGAATTTCAAACATACTCCGTGTCCATTCCGAGACGTAGGTGTAGTTTTTTTGTAAATGAGTAAATCTCTATGTAATTTGCTAGAATTGAAATGGGTTCAGACATAAGCTTTGGAAGATGAAATCGCCACAACTTGAATGTGTTCCTTGAGATACAATTGAAAAGAATTCTTTTAAAAATGGAGAAAAAAGCTAGCATGAGAATCAAGCAATATAACCATCAAAATAATTAAAAATCTACAAATTAAAATGACGGGTGCACGCTACTAACCTTAAAACAAGAAGATTGTGCCCATGCTTCAAAATTCAAGATCTTCATGAGCATTTTGGACAATCATAATCTTAGAAACCTAGGTCCCGATCTTTATGATGTAGATCATAATCTTGATAACTAGGTATAGAACAATTGGATAACTTGCTACAAGTAGTGATAACTAGTGTAGTCTAACAAATAAAACTCGAAACCAACCACCGCCTTTATTAACCGGTAACTTGAATCGAGAATTCATCCAATCAAACTCTCAAAGAACCACCAACACAACCTACAATCAATCGAAGAGATCCTCGAAGGGAGTGGGACATCAATTGGGAGCGGATGAAGCCACCGCTTCTATAAATCCCATGAAGGAAATCTCAATAGCAAAGGGGTAGAGATCTCTCCCTGGTTTTGTTAGCACATACTCCCTCCGTTCCATAGACTTTGTTGTTAAAAAATTATACCCCCCCACGGACATGGTTTTCAAGTGACAAACTCTATGGGACGGGGGAGGTGAACATGTTGGATTTATTATGGGCTTGGCCCATTTTAAATCTAATAAATCAATTAACTCTATGATGTGTAATTATGGAGAATATTATTTGTACCGGATTGGAAGTCCAAGGGACGTTTATATGGTGGAAATTATTCCTCTTAATTTGAGAGGCAAAGGCACGGACCAAGACGTGCCACACGCGCTGCCGCCCCGCCGCCGCCGCCGACCGCGGCCGGACGGGCCGTGGCGTGGCCATGGCGTGGCGTGGCGTGGCGTGGCATGGCGAGGCGAGGCGAGGCGAGGCAGCAGCAAAGGGCGGCAGGCGGGGCGTGTCGTGCGTGGCGAATTAAACTTTTAGCACTCACTAACCGCGAGAGTTTCAACTTCGGTTGAACTCTTCGCTTGCTCGTCCCTTGAGTTGCCGCGGCTCCTGCTCTTCATCTTCCCACCCCTCTAGGCGCCACCTCTAGGATAAAAGGGAGACGGCTCCCTCCTCTCCGGAGTTACACAATCAGACTCACATTCCAGTTGCAGTACACAGTACTCCCCATCTCGTGATTCCACGCGCACGGAGAAGCGAGAGGGCAGGTGCCTCCGAAGCCCTTGCCGTTCGAGACCTTGCACGGGGGATTGGCAATTAGGTTTTTGGGGAGCGTCTACGCGACTGCCCGATCCATCACCGCCGATCGTCGTCGTCTTCTTCATCTTCGAAGGACGCCGCCGCCGCTGATCTTCCTCACGCTCGGAGGACGCCACCGTTCGTCTTCCTCACGTGATCGTCTTCACCCTCTCCATCATGACGAAGGAAATTGGCAAAGGGTCGGGATCAGGATCGAACTCCTACACCAGAGGGTATAAGCTATTCATCTTCTCTCTGTTTTTCGTCTCCCAGATCATGTCTATTGCAATAGTGTTCTCGGGTTGTTGCATATGCTATCACGAGTTTATTTCGTATGCTCTGTCAGTTTGTTTCGTGATATATCCTGTGTTAGATTCAGTTTCAAGAGTTATGCCATGTCTATTTGTTGCTTTGCAGCTTCGATCATACGTTTCATATGCTACTTTGTGTTCATGTTCCAAAGAGTTCTGTCTCGTCATTTCATGTTCGGTTACTGTGTTAATCATCTTTATGAGATATATGACATGCTTTACTGTTATGCTATATGAATCATGTGCTCATGTTTTTATATTCAGTTTTATATTTATATGCTTCACATGTTGTTTGATATCATACTCCATTTAATTATGGTTGCCTTTGATATCATGTGTTTAATTATCAATTATCTTTTATGTGTTATCGTCATAATGTTAATTTCTAGAATTAAAATGACATGGAAAATGCCTATTTATCTAACAATCCAAAAACCTAATTATAAGCTATTTTCTGTCAGTAGTTTTGCTGCTGTGTTAAAGCCTGATCTGTTTGATGGTAAAAACTTCTTGATATGGAGAGCTAAGATGGAATTGTGGCTCACTGCTATGTCTTGTTATCATGCCGCTGAGGGCAAGCCTGCTAACTTGTCTCCTGAGGATGAGGCTAAGTTTCGGGCTGATGACAACCTCTTTCGAGGTGCAGTGAACAGTGCACTTGATGCAAAATTCTAGAAAAGCTATATCATCCTTCCCTCTGGAAAAGAGTTGTGGGATGCTCTTGTTGAAAAGTTTGGAGTTAATGATCTTTGGTAGCGAGTCGTATCTCATGGAGCGGTTGTATGACTACAAGATGGTTGAGAACCGATCGTAGTGGAACAAGCTCATGAGTTTCGTGCACTAGCTAAGGAACTTGAACTTTTCCCTTGTCCTTTGCCTAACAAGTTTGTGGTCAAGGCGGTATTATCGCCAAGTTACCACCTTCTTGGAAGGACTTTGCCACCTCTCTCAAACATAAAAGACAAGAGTTCAATGTGGAAGATCTCATTGGTACTCTTGATGTTGAGGAGAGGGCTAGGGCAAAGGATAATGGAAAGGGTGTCGAGACCTCTACTGCAAATGTGGTGCAAAAGAGGAACTCCAAATTCCGCAAGAACAAGAAGAAAAACCAAAACAAACAGGAGAACAAAACCAAACCTGTCCAAACAGCACAGTTTAAAAAGAAGAGCAACAACAAGAAAAATGGAGGATGCTTTGTCTGTGGAAGTGATTAGCATTGGGCAAGAGAGTGCCCTGATCGTAGGTTCACACCAGACAAGAAATCAGCAAATGTTGTGACTACTGATAATGGAGATGGAATATCTGGGTATGGTAATTCTTTACCATTTGTTCTCTCTGTTTGTAATTCACCTGAGTGGTGGATGGATAGTGGTGCAAACATACATGTATGTGCTGATGTTTCTTTGTTTTCTTCCTACCAGGTCGGGAGGTCTGGCGCCTTGTTGATGGGCAATGGGTCACGTGCTCATGTTCTTGGTGTTGGTACGGTCATTCTGAAGTTTACTTCGGGGAAGACGGTGCCATTGAAGAGCGTGCAGCATGTGCCCTCCATCAAGAAAAATCTTGTTAGCGCATCTTTGTTGTGTCGTGATGGCTACAAGGTTGTTCTTGAGTCGAATAAATGTGTTGTGTCGAGACATGGTTCCTTTGTTGGTAAAGGTTATGATTGCGGAGGTCTGTTCCGCTTATCTTTGCATGATGTGTGTAATAAGATGGTGAATTCTGTTAATATTTCTGATGAGTTGGATTTATGGCATTCACGCTTTTGTCATGCAAGTTTTGGCTGTCTTATACGGTTAGCAAATCTGAATTTAATTCCTAAATTTAACTTGATCAAAAAGTCTAAGTGCCATGCGTGTGTTGAATCAAAACAACCTCTCAAGCCTCACAAGGCTGCTGAGGCGAGGAATTTGGCACCTCTAGAACTTATTCATTCCGATTTGTGCGAGATGAACGGAATTTTGACCAAAGGCGCTAAAAGATATTTTCTCACTTTTATAGATGACTCCACTAGGTTTTGCTATGTGTATCTCTTAAAAACAAAAGATGAAGCGTTCAATTATTTTAAGGCCTATAAAGCTAAAGTTGAGAACCAACTTGAGAGGAAAATAAAACGGTTACGGTCTAATCAAGGTGAAGAATATTTCTCAAATGTTTTCGATGAGTTCTGTGTGGAACATGGCATTATTCATGAGAGGACACCGCCATTCTCACCACAATCCAATGGGATTGCTGAAAGGAAAAACCGCACTCTCACTGACTTGGTGAATGCCATGTTGAGTACAGCGGGATTATCCAAGGAATGGTAGGGTGAGGCGATTATGACAGCGTGTCATGTCCTGAACAAAGTTCCCACAAAGGATAAAGAGATTACACCATTTGAAGAATGGGAAAAGAGAAGATTAAACCTCTCATATTTACGCACATGGGGTTGCTTGGCTAAGGTGAATGTGCCAATCAACAAAAAGTGCAAACTTGGGCCTAAAACTGTTGATTGTGTTTTCCTGGGTTATTCTTTTCACAAAGACTTGGATATAGGTTCTTGATTATAAAATCTAATGTGCCTGATATATATGTTGATACTATCATGGAATCTAGAGACGCTATATTTTTTGAGAATAAGTTTCCCATGAAGAATACACCTAGTGAAATAAGTCATGAGACTATAATTCCCTATGAGCAAGAACTGTCTAATTCTTTAGATCATGCTGAGGATTCCTATGTGCACATCCCTGAGGTGGATGACACTATAGTCACTCGAAAGAGTAAGAGACAGAGAGTTGCAAAATCCTTTGGTGATGACTTTATAGTGTACCTTGTGGAAGACACACCAACCACTATTAGTGAGGCATATTCCTCTCCTGATGCTGACTTATAGAAGGAAGCAGTAAGGAGTGAGATGGATTCTATTATGTCAAACGAAACGTGGGAGATCGTTGATCGGCCGTATGGTTGTCAACCTATAGGTTGTAAATGGATATTCAAGAAAAAGCTTAGGCCTGATGGTACAATTGAGAGGTACAAGGCAAGGCTTGTGGCCAAAGGATACACCCAAAAAGAAGGGGAAGATTTCTTTGATACCTATTCACCAGTGGCTCGATTGACTACAATTCGTACACTGATAGCCGTGGCAGCCTTATATGGTCTTATCATTCATCAGATGGATATAAAGACAGCTTTCCTAAACGGAGAGTTGGATGAGAAGATCTATATGGATCAGCCAGAAGGGTTCATTGCGAATGGTCAAGAGAACAAGGTGTGCAGGTTGATTAAATCGTTGTATGGCCTAAAACAAGCACCTAAGCAATGGCATGAAAAGTTTGATAATACACTAAAAGCCTCTGGCTTTGCTGTGAATGAGTCTGACACATGTGTGTATTATCGGCATGGTGGGGGTGAGTCTGTAATGCTGTGCCTTTATGTTGATGACATATTGATCTTTGGATCAAACCTCAAGGTGGTTGAGGAAGTGAAGAAATTCATGTCAAATAGTTTTGAGATGAAAGATTTGGAAGAAGCTGATGTTATTCTTAATATTAAGCTTATACGAGAAGGTAATGGTGGGGTAACTTTGTTGCAATCCCACTATGTGGAAAAGGTTCTAAGTCGCTTTGTGTTTAGTGACTGTGATCCTACTTCTACGCCTTATGACCCAAGTGTGCTATTGAGGAAAAATCGGAAAATAGCAAGGGATCAATTGATATACTCCCAAATCATTGGCTCGCTCATGTACCTTGCGAGCGCTACGAGGCCTGATATCTCATATGCTGTGTGTAAATTGAGTCGATTTGTTTCAAATCCAGGCGATGATCATTGGCGTACTCTTGAGAGAGTGATGCGCTATTTGAAAGGTATAATGACCTATGGTATTCACTACCGGGGATACCCAAAAGTTCTAGAAGGCTACCGTGATGCCAACCGGATCTCCGATGCGGATGAGCTGTATGCCACGAGCGGATATGTGTTCTTGCTTGGAGGTGGCGGCTGTCTCACGGAAGTCTTGCAAGCGCACTATTTTAACGAAGTCTACAATGGAAGCGAACTCACCGCATTAGACAACTTCTGGTCTGCGAAGCCGAGTGGCTTCGTGATCTCCTAATGGATTTGCCGGTTATTAAGAAACTGATACCGGCTATATCCATGAACTGTGATAACCAAACTGTGATAATTAAGGTTAACAGTTCAAGGGATAACATGAAGTCAACGAGGCATGTCAAGAGAAGATTAAAATCTGTCAGAAAACTGAGAAACTCTAGAGTTATTGCATTGGATTATGTCCATACATCTAGCAATCTGGCAGATCAGTTTACAAAGGGCATGTCACGTAATGTGATAGAGAGTGCATCGAGAGAGATGGGTATGAGACCCGTTTGAAATCTGCTACAGTGGTAACCTGTTCTATGTGATCGGAGATCCCGTGAAGTAGAATGGTGAAACAAGCTGGTAGTAGGTTGAGAGGAAAGATCCCTTTCTTTGACTCATCTCTGATACACATCTTTCCTATCTGTAAGGCAGGTTGGTATTTGCCTTAATGTATTCCAAGAGTCTTATGAAGATGAGATGTTGTCCTACAGAACATCTCTTGAGGAGTACACCTATATGAGTCAGACTGCTAGTCACAGCCTATGGGGTTTGGGTAATCCCTAAATACTCATGAAAGGCAATGTATGTGACTTATATGCTTCAAACAAATGGGATGCCTTTTACTGCCTAGTATCAGCAAAGGACTTGAGTGAATCTCATCTCACACAAAACTGTCAATTCAAGGCTTTGTCCATTGTTCAGTTGTGAGTGAGTGAAACTCTTGCTCTAGGTGGATGTTCAACTTAACAGTCTCCATCGAAACACTGGTATATCAAAGAATTGTGATTCTGATGCTTCATCGTTACAAACCCTAGAGTTTGGTGGGGATTGTTAGATTTATTATGGGCTTGGCCCATTTTAAATCTAATAAATCAATTAACTCTATGGTGTGTAATTATGGAGAATATTATTTGTACCGGATTGAAGTCCAAGGGGCGTTGCCTCAACTTATATGGTGGAAATTATTCCTCTTAATTTGAGAGGCAAAGGCACGGACCAAGGCGTGCCACACGCCCCGCCCGGCCGGGCCGGGCCGTGGCCGTGGGCGTGGCGTGGCGTGGCGGGCAAGCGGCGAGCGGGCGGGCGTGTCGTGCATGCGAATTAAACTTTTAGCCCTCACTAACCGCGGGAATTTCAATTCGGTTGAACTTTTCAGTTGCTCGTCCCCCTTGAGTTGCCGCGGCTCACGCTCTTCATCTTCCCACCCCTCTAGGCGCCACCTCTAGGATAAAGGGAGACGGCTCCCTCCTCTCCGGAGTTACACAATCAGACTCACATTCCAGTTGCAGCACACAGTACTCCCCATCTCGTGATTCCGCGCGTACGGAGAAGCGAGAGGGCAGGTGCCTCCGAAGCCCTTGCCGTTCGAGACCTTGCACGGGGGATCGGCAATTAGGTTTTTGGGGAGCGTCTACGCGACTGCCCGATCCATCACCGCCGATCGTCGTCGTCTTCTTCATCTTCGAAGGACGCCGCCGCCGCTGATCTTCCTCACGCTCGGAGGACGCCACCGTTCGTCTTCCTCACGTGATCGTCTTCATCCTCTCCATCATGACGAAAGAAATTGGCGAAGGGTCGGGATCAGGATCGAACTCCTACACCGAGAGGGGTAAAAGCGTTCATCTTCTCTCGCTTTTTCGTCTCCCCCAAAGATCATGTCATTGCGGTAGTGTTCTCGGGTTGTTGCATATGCTATCACGAGTTTGTTTCGTATGCTTTGTTAGTTTGTTTCGTGATATATCCTGTGTTAGATTCAGTTTCAAGAGTTATGCCATGTCTATTTGTTGCTGCAGTTCTGATCATACGTTTCATATACTACTGTGTTCATGTTCCAGTAGTTCTGTCTCGTCGTTTCATGTTCAGTTCTGTGTTAATCATCTTTATGAGATATATGACATGCTTTAGTGTTATGCTATATGAATCATGTGCTCATGTTTTTTATATTCAGTTTTATATTCATATGCTTCACATGTTGTTTGATATCATGCTCCATTTAATTATGGTTGCCTTTAATATCATGTGTTTAATTATCAATTATCTTTTATGTGTTATCGTCATAATGTTAATTTCTGGAATTAAAATGACACGGAAAATGCCTATTTATCTAACAAAACAAAGATGATTTTATTTGATTTATTAGAAGTCTTCGTTTGCTTGAAGCTCATAGATATTTATATTAAGAACAACCCTTCTAAATAGGTATGAACACAAAATAAAAAATAAAAGGACAGCCTATGTAAAAAGGCATCCACTAAATGGGTTTGCAAGAAACTTTGTGCGGTTGTTGGCTCCTGAGCAGTAAATAGAGTCACAACTTCCTAATGGGAAATCAAAATAATAAGCTGTTTGTTGAAGGTCAAAGTAGACTTGATAAATAAACATTGTGGATTGGTACAGTCTTACATGGGAAATTAAACCAAATTTCTGAAGTTGCCGGGGTGTAGCTTTTTTGTTATCGGATTGATCTATTTTTATCAGACTAGTCCGTTTGTTTAGCTGATCCGCTTTTATCAGACTGGTCCACTTTTTATCAAGGTACCCCGATGTTTGTTTATCATACTGGTCCATTTTTATCAGATTAGTCTGTTTTTTTTATCATAACTAGTTGAGTGCCCGTGCGTTGCTACGAACACTCAATCACCACTAGATTGGACCAATATTAAACATCAATCAATTTTCTATAAAATTTATGCTCCATGTTAACAAATAACTAAAAGAAAAACAACGATAGTTTTGAAAGAAGCCTGGAGATGTGGACCCGTTCATGTTCACCTGGCCCTTGCATCACGTTGTCTGACCAAAGCCCAAATAAATCAATCTTGAAGAACTGCAATAAACTATACAAGGCATGTATATAGAGTAGAAAACAGATCACACCAAGCTCACCTATCCAAACAAGAGCTGAGGAACAACTCCCTCTCTCTCTCGGTCCTTATATTTCTCTACTATGTAAATCCAACTCTGTTAAGAAATTATTATTTGTCTGTGCTCTCCATCTTAATTCACAAGCTAAGCTGCCATGTTTGTTTCTACCCAAACAACAAACTACAAGTGGATATAAATAATATTAGGTCAGTAATTTCTGCAACAAGTGACTGTCTACCTCTACCCGTCTTGTTATGAGCTCTCCACATCCTCTCATTTTACCAGTTTATTGGAAAGATGATGAACCGCTAAGCTTTCACATAGTACAAAGACAAACTAATCAGTATAGAAATAGTAACAGACCAAATGAGTATTCTATTCCTTTAACTATAAACAAGAAAGTATTTTTGTCCATCAGAAAATTTAACTAACAGTAACAATTGAAAACTGTAGAGTCTGAAAAAGTAATATCCATACATCAATACTCTATGTAGTCTTTGCAGCCACAAATTGGAAGGAATACAGCTGAACTAAAAAGAACTCGACATTGGAAAAACAATTCAAGAAGAGCAAAGGACGGAAAGGGAAGCTTCGAAATTGAGTAGGGATTGGCTGATTCCAATGCCACCTGAAAACAGAATATGATAGCCTCAGACCAACACTTGTGGTATTGCAGATGCCACAAGAGAGGAAAACAAAGGAACCAACACCAGCACAATAGAGGCTCTAGCAGGAAAGCGGGACTTACCAGAAGAGAAGAAGTCATGTGGATACAGTGACAAATATGGTATACATTGGCAAGTACAGAATCACCATGCTATGTGACAGGTAACAAAGAACCAGATCAATTTCAGTTTTAAATATAGCCTGACACAATATAATTATTGATCATCAAACTGTTACATTACACTACAAAATATGAACAGAGTTCGTCAGTTCTCCTCTAGACAAAACAATTGCCTAATAAAATAGTAGTCATCAGCTTGGACTAAATAGTATCACAGACCATAAACTCCACTTATCCCATGAAACTATAATCACATTCATTAGTTGAGGGGTAGTAGAAAATTACCCGGTTTAGCACCTTGAGGACTCATACTCGCTGT
Organism: Chrysopogon serrulatus; assembly: GCA_015844335.1. Lineage (NCBI taxonomy): Eukaryota > Viridiplantae > Streptophyta > Magnoliopsida > Poales > Poaceae > Chrysopogon > Chrysopogon serrulatus. The sequence continues at coordinate 68,204 of JADLZL010005031.1, read as the reverse complement.
TTACATACTGAAAATGCAAGCAGGAGATTCGTCTTAACAGAATTCTGTTATGCGATCCATGTGCCATCCAGACATTGTGGAACTATTAATGGGAAAAGGACAATCGCAGGATGCCCTACAATCTGCCAAGAACAATATCAAAACGCCTCTGCCATCTCGACATATTGTGGAACACTAATAAATAGTAAAAAAAGAAAGGTAATTGTGTGAACTTCAAAAAGTAAACAATAATAGTATCAAATTAAGACAGAAAAAAAAAGAATAGCAGGATTGAAATTGCCAAATTAATCATGAGTGGAATTTATCGCTCACCTGAAAGCAAGCAGACACAAGCTGCTAGCCTGCTATCCTCCTCTACTACGCGCTTAGCATCTCGATGTTCTGACGCCGTCACACCGTCAAGCTGCATAAGCATAAGTATAACCCCGTTGGATTCCCAATCCCAGCTCGTGGGCACACCCGCTTGCTGTCCTTCAGCTGCGGCGGCGGGCACGGCAACAATCGGCATGGGTGCCCCGACAACCACCTAGAACTTGTCACCGAACGCCTCGGCGGACGCACGTCCCTTCCCGTCCTCGTCAGCCATCGCAAGGGGCGTGACCCCGCCCTGCTCCGGTGGGCTGCCGCGTGATCCGCTCTGACCCGTAATGCGCAGGCGTACCGTCGCAGCCGCACGACCCTGCCCGTCGGCGCCGCCGGTAGATGCGGCCATGGTGTCGACAAGCAGAAACCCCGGCGGCCAAGCAAAGGAGAAGCGGCGTGCGCGAGCCGCGCGAGCGGGGAAGCTACAGCGCTGGCGTCGGCGGGGTTCTAGGGAAGGTTAGTTGGTGGATGAAAGCCATGGCCGGGATCTGGGATGACCTGCTTGACGAGCGGAGTGTGTCGAGGCGTGGGCGTGGGGTGGTTTTTCTTTTCACGAAGGAAGCGGAGCGGGGCGGGGTGATTACAGATTAGCGGAGTTAATCGGAGGAGCGGGGCGGGGCGATTAGCGAGACTAAGACGATATCATTTGCTTCTTTTTAGTAGTAGGATATGGTCCCACCATTCTTCTCCATCACATTGGTCCATTATTTTAGTACCATATCTCCTTAGGCCATATTCTACGACCACTTTTTCATGCAGAAACCTAAGTAACATCAAAGTAGAACTTTTAAATAGTATAATATTTTAGAAGTGTGTTGAGACTTGAGATCACAACTAATTAGGAATGAATCCATCTATTTTTGTAGTTTCTTGCCACGGCTTCTTATAAGTAGCCCTTGCTTTGTATCTTTTATGTTAGATGGTGAATGATCGATATGTGAGGTAGCATGCATGGTTAGGATGTCCTTCTCGTTCTCCCTCTCTGGAAAAGAAGTTCTCCCTCTCTGGAAAAGAAGTCATCCTCGACATTATTCTTCGAAGCCAAAGAATGTGCTAGGCTAGCAATGCATAGTGTGGTGATAACATCACAATCTTCTTCTTTCATCACGCGAGGTATTTGAATCTGTACTCATATAAACCAACTAATACTCTTTTATGAGAAAAAGCGAAAGGATTTGGAATCAAGTTTAGCTTTCACCTTGAAATGAGGATAAGATCATCCTTGAGATGGTCTCATCGTGCACCCTCCGCTTTTATTGCTATTTTATTAATTTGTTCTAGGTCAGTTGCCACTTTCTTAATGGTTTATTTCCTTCCTCTCGTATTTATGTTGTCTAATTCTACTCTCTCTTATGAAAACAACTATATTAGGCGTCAATATTTAGCTCAATTGGTAAAAGGCCTCACTACCAGATTCCTCCGCTTTACTGAGTGTATGGGCCACTCGGCAAAGCCTCAATCTTTGCCGAGTGTCTTTTATTGGGCACTTTCATGGTTACGCAATTGGCGGGATTCGAACCCACGATCTCTCTCCCTCATGCATCCCTACCACTACACTACACACTCATATGTGTTTATATTCAGTTTTTGTTCTCCAAATATTATATTAAACTGAGTAAAAAAATGCTTGTTTGAGTCTGTAAACAAATTCAAATTAAAAACTTATCAACTAAAAAGTTTCATAAATTTTCAAGAATCTATAATTTTCATTTAAGGAGTTTCCCCATCTGATGCGTTTACAAAATTTGAATTTCAAATTTAAGCAAATTCAGATGTAGTTTTGTATGACAAGATTAAGTCAAATAAAAAAAGTTACCAACTACAAAGTTTCATAACCTTTTAAGATCTATAATTCTTATTTTGACTGTTTTTTCAACTAAGATCGTTTGAAAAATTTAAATTTCACATTTGAGAAATTTGACGGTACTTTTCATTAGCAAAATCAATTCAAATTAAAAGATATTCAACTACAAAGGTGTATAATTTCTCAAGACCTACATCTTTTATTTTGGTCATTTGGTCATCCGAAATAGTGGTAGAAATATTGTTTATAAATCTTATATCTCTCTCTTTTAGTTTTGTAAACTATGAGAGAGATATGTAAGATTTGTGAATAAATTTAATTTTACTTCGTTAAATGAAGAAATAGCTAAAAAATTATAGATCTTAAAAAGTCATACAACTTTATAGTTGAAAATTTTCATTTGAATTAATTTACTACTTCAAAATATACTCTGAAAATTGTCTTTACCGAGTGTAGAAAGCACTCGTCGAAGACCTTCTTTACCAAGTATCAAAATAAAACACTCGGCAAAGACACTTCTTTGCCGAATGTTTTTTTTTACCGAGTGTTTTTATTTGGCGCTCGGCAAAAGAGCTCCTTTTGCCGAGTGTCTGGAAAAAAGCATTCGGCAAAGAGTCGGATTCCAGTAGTCCTCTTAACATAGACAAGCTCATATGAAGCCACTTCTGTTTCACTATTCCTTGAGGCGTCCATAATGCCCCGGATTATCTTCAATCTTAGGACTGAGCAAAAGTGAGACGATAAAGATTATGACGGACTATGCATGCTCGTTTCTGCAGGATCTTCAAGCATTGGGAGAACAATGTACAATATCTCATGGATTTTATTGAAACAACCAATGTCCTACTTGATAAGCTTGCTTATTTGACGACGAATTTCAGCGTCAAGGGCCTCTTTGTCGCTTGTCTTTCCATACTAGTATCGCCATTCCTGGCTGTGGCTCTGTGCATCCAGCTGGTCTACCTGCTTGGGCCTTTCGCCTGTGCAGCGGTCTCGTGGCGAATGGCAAAACTCAATCATGGTAGCAGGGACGGAACGGACAGCATGGCAGACATGATGGCAGCACTGAACATATTCTATTCACTTATTATCTTCCAAGGCGCCATGTTCGGAGTACTGCTCCTCACTATAGGCGTCGGCCGGAGAGTCGTGGCCAGCCACCTCCATGCACTAGAGCAACTGCCGGAGGAGTGGGGCAAGGAGGCCATCCACAGGTACCTCTATCGTATCAGCGCAAAATGCAGAAAGGATCCTCTGTCCGTCAAGGGCATGGACATGATCAGGTACGCCGCTGAGTTATTGGATTCTGAATCCCAGCAGGACTACCTGCATGGTGCAAGGTTACTCAGCGCCTTTGTTAACAAGGGGGAAGATGTGAGGTGGCTGCTGATTCCCTCGACGCATAGGATTCAGAAATTGGTAGATTCGCTGTGGATAAGCAGCAGCAGCAGCCGCAGCCTAGATGAGAACACAGATATTAGAGAGCTCGCGGCGACGATCCTGGCAGGTCTTGCTGCCCACATAGATGTAGCCAGGTACCCTGGGGCTTTGCGGTACATATCCTCCCTGCTCCAAGCGGAAACCACACAGACACATTGGAACAGCAGCAAACAAGCCGCTGCCGATCCGCAGCGGTCTCAGCGACCAGGGCCACGGGAAATCTTACGTCAATCTAAAGAGGAACAGATGAAGAACCTGATCAGAAGAGAAGAGGAACGCCAGTGGAAACTGATGAAAGACCAGAAGCGGCTGGGGACAATCCAAGAGCGACGTCGGCAGAAAAGTGACAGTGAGGGGCATACCACTACCAGCAACAAGCTGATTCTACAAGGCTTGACCATCCTCGAGAGGCTGGCGTCCAACAGCGACAACAATCGCAGGATCATATGCAGCACTGCAGGCCTACTTCCCAAGAACACAGCACCCGTCTACTCAGCGACCTTAATTGAAGATGTCAAAACCAGCAAGGCCTGGGCCGACATTGTAACCAGATGCCTCAAAGTGGTGTACCAGCTCATCCACGCTCCAGCAGGGTGGACTAGCAGGATGCTACGCCATCAAATTTCCTCTGACGATCAAGCACTCAGCAACCTCAAGGGCATTCTTCTTAATGAAGCTGACCACCAAGAACTGCAGCTGGTAGCCATGAAAATCCTCACAGAACTGGCACTGGATCTGTCTACCAACCTCACCGAGGAAACAAAGAAGGTGTTCATCACAAAGCAGCTGCAGCTCTTCCTCCTTCCTAATGGAAATGATGAAGAAGAATCTGCCGCCATCGCCGGGAGGGCAATGGTGTCCCTGTCAAATAGAGGTGAAAGTAACTCTGCCCTCATCAAGACCACAGAAAACGACATTATTGGTCGTCTCACTAAAATACTCGATGATAAGAAGAACATTACGCGGAGAACAATAGCAGCAGAGATCATGGCGAACCTGTGTGCTCAGTGCAATGTGGACAACATGAAGGATATACTGCTAAAGGTGAGTGTGAACTAATCGAAATACATCAGTAGCACAACACAACACAACACAACACTACCAAATTTTTCCTGAAAATAATAAATATACACTGGATCAAGTTAAGCTCAACACAACATTCCCATTCTTTTTAGAGGAGAATTTGTTTCAAGAAAAATTATTGTTCCCAGCTTGGCATCCTACAATGATGCACTAAGCCATTACTACTGAAGAAAAACAAAAACAAAGAGAACTAAGTAAATTTATCATTGCAGATTCTCAGAGAAATAATGTCAACTAAAATAAAATCACAACAAAGAAAAGCATCAGCGGACCAGAAGAATCCTGCATTAGGAGACGAGGAAAACCAAGGAAATTCTGTATCCACAAATAATGAAGGAAGGCATAGCATTTCTTCACAAGGCGATGCCGACAATGACGACATAGAAATAGAGGACATTTCTGAACTTGAAAGGGAGGAGCAAGAAGCATTCTTATCCCTTGCTCAGGCGATATGTGGTAAGCTGGACAGTGCAGATTTGGACAGTGCAATTCTTAGCTGTGTTGATCAGAACAGTGAAGGAAGTGAGAAGCAACGACGTGAAACATTTGTGAATAAGCTCAAGACCATAATAGACGACAACTATCATCCAACATCAGACAGTCTGAGAATTGTGAAGCTTTGCGGTCAGATTGCTAAATCAGTGTTGCGTTGCAAACAGTATGTGGGAATACTTAGAAACAAAGGATTTAAGAGCTCACTATCTAAAGCTTTGGAAACCATGTCTGAACTTGAAAGCTGCATGCTTTTCGTTGGGAATGATTTCGGACCCAAGAAGACTGTTAGGCCGCTCTTTTCCGAAATTGAGAACAGTTTTGGGTCAGATATAGAGCATGAACTGTGAGTCTGTGACTGGCAATGAAGCCCTTCTCACTATTCCTTGCTCCGACACAAGACACTAGAGAGTATCTCTAGTTGTCGCATCCGCATATATATGAGTGCTTTGGTTCGTTTCATTTCTCACTATTTTATTTAATGGAACATAATGGAGTACTGTATTGTTTTCAGACAAATTGTACCCGTTCTCTGAACAAGTATGTTACCGTTTTTCTGTATCTGCCTAGAGTAACAATGGTCTTAATAGAAGTTTATATATATATAAATGTGCAAGCTGGTTCTCAAACCTGCTGGTACGAAGGAAATCCTGGAAACCTTGCAAAGTTTCAAAACCTTCTCTGATCAAGCATCTTTATGTCTAAACGTTTGTTGACCTACTTTTCAGTTCTCGACTCTGTTTGACATAAATTTTCTTTTACAACAGTGAGTATTCCTGAAGTCAATTTTACTTGATCTCTTTATTTAAGGACAACGTATGCTATGCAAACCAGACTCATGTGTAAACTATACAAACTCTAATCAAGACCACATGAATCTAATCTAATAGTTAGTAATTTTAGCACTTAAACCCTCCCACTTATAGGGTGTTTTGCAACAGCCAGATGGGATGAGTGGAGGAGTTTAAGTGCTAAAATTATCAACCATTGGATTAGATTCATGTGGTCTTGATTAGAGTTTGCATAGTTTGCACAGGAGTCTAGTTTGCATAGCATACGTTGCCTTATTTAAGTGCACGAGATGGTGTGGTTGGCTTCACTTAGGCCCTGTTTGGTTAGAAGAGCTATTTAGTAGTACCATTATAGAGACTATTTAGTAGCTAGTTAATCATGTTTGGTTTAAAAGGCTACTAAGGGCTACTAACGATTAATGTAGGTAAAGAGAGAGAGACATAAGCTGTAATTTTGATCTAGTAGCCCCATTTTTTTTTCTTATCTACTAAATAGACAGTAGCCCTCATGTTTCATTTATTTGGGACTACTGGAGACTACTAAATAGTTAGTAGTCCCTCCTCATATAGAACCAAACAGGGCCTTAGTCTAGTAATAGCACGAATAGCTGGCAGTGAAAACAGGTATAAGCGTATTTCCATTACAGTAGCTTTTATGTAACGAGCAGTGGTTGACAAATGTTTAATGAAGGCATGTGCAACCGCCGTGTATGTAATAATAGAGAAGGGCTTTCTTTGTGGTACCTCCAAATGACTGTGAACTGTTAATTTGTTTCGATCGGACGGTCACGATCACCTATTACCTCCTACGAGGTAATACATAAAATGTATATTTACTTAATTTTTTTCTTTTATAAAATAGAATAAATAAGGAAAATTTTAGATATAAAAATCTTTTTTTCTAGATTTGATGATGCATGTGTGATCTTAATGATATAGTAAATCTCTTTTATTTTATAACTTTATACTTGATATGTTTTGGTTTTAGCATATAATTTGGTATGTAGCGTGTGTGTATGCACGTGCTTTGCGTGTCTGTACGTGATTAGTGCGCAGTGTGTATGCGGCTAGCGTGCACATGCATGATAGTGCATCTAACGTGTTATTGTGTACATATATATTTTAGATGACTACGGGTAATAAAAGTGGACAACGTTTTAGTCCATGTAACGTTTTATTGTTTGTATAAGTAACTTTTGGATCCGATAAGTTTTGAATTTTAATGCATATAATAACGTGTCATGCCATACACATAATAAAATCCACCGACAAAAAAGAATAGTTATGTTAAGCCAACGTATACCACAATTTCCTAACATGCATGTATAATGAGAAAAAAAAATCAAAGTTAAGAATTTATCCTCCGTCAGTCATGGCGTCATTAGAGGGGATGCGGCGTGATTAGGGGAATCTGCATGCAGATCTCCCTTCCCGTCATTAGGGGATGCGGAGGATTTTTTTTTGTTTCTTTAGCTTTTTTAATTTATTAATTAATTTAAAAAATCAAAAAAATCAACGGCTCAAATTTATTTAATATATTACTTCGTAGTAGGTAAAATATGTACCTTAGCATTGCCCAATAGAGAAATAATACTACTACGGCTGCAGGCCTCCTCACAGGACATTGTTCACTGTTGTAGCAACAGCCAACAGCTAGCAGCTAGAAGCTGGCTGCTGTAGTGCAGCCGAACAGAGTTACGAGAGGCCGCCGTCCCAGGCTCCCGGCGCGCGTGGCGAAGCAGAACTCCATTGGGGTCGCGGCAGGCAGCAGCGCTGCGTGCATCAAGCATTGAAACTGACGGTGGGTGCCGGACGCCGCCGGCAAGCTGTCGTTTCGCAGCGTTGTTTTTTTTTTTTTTTTTTTGAGGGGGTTTCGCAGCGTTGTTGGCGCTGCTGAGCGAGCGAGCTGCGAGAGAGGTCGGCCCTGGCCAGTCCGGGCGTTTCTTCCGGGTGTGGCTCCATGGGCTGAGAATGGCCCAGGAGAAGAGGTCCTGCGGGCCATATTGGGTGCACGGACGGGCACAGCCATGTACTCAGTTTGGGCCCAAGAGAAGAATAGCAAAAGTCCCATTGCTCATGAACTGTCCTTAGTTTACGCAAAGCACCAACTTCGCTGACATTTTTTGCCAGTAAAATTATATACACAGAGTTCAATCTACGTGGCACAATCATAGCCACACGAGAGGTGTACATTAGGGAGTGTCTGGATTGGTCAGTGGCCCACATGCCTAGTAGCGAAGTAAATTGCCTCTAGTTGAGGTAGCCAACGGTGATCCCCGGCAATCTGATCACCGTCCTGTGATCAACTGATCATACATCTTGAAGGAACGCAGAGGGAGCGGGAGGTGATGTATACAAGCTTCAAATTCGAAGCTCGCTAGTTACAAGAGGAAGCTAGCGACCATCTTGCCTGTTCAGAATGACCATATAGCTTTAGCTGAGCTGTTTAGATGTCTAACAGTTAAATTTAGTCATCTAAATTTTAGTTGGTGCATCCAAATATGCCCCAAGACATGCCAAGTGTCCATGCTACCGCCACCCGTCTCCTTGTTTTTATTATTTATTTGTCTTTGCAAGGTCCTCTAGAGAAATTGACTATATATGTCTATTACAGATCTTCTTTAGGTTGCTATATCACAAAGGAGGATATTTGTTGCTTCAGTCAGAATGCCTAGCAAAATGTGCGCTAACAGATGGCTTTTGGTTGGAATTTATTTTGGTTATTATTTGGAGCATGTAACTACTAAAAATACTTAAGTAAAATGCTTGTTTATGATGAAATACTTTTAGTAAAACTCTGACATTTCTCTGTTGGATGTTAATCCTGACGTTGGGCTGTAATTGGGCCAGAACCACAGCTGGGCTTTACGATTTGGGATGAAAAAGTTACTTCTTCGGTTAGCCGAACGGAGGGCATCGGGCCGGGCCTGCGTTCATTTCGGTTTTTTTAAAAAAAATAAAGGGATAGAAATCCGGGGGCAGAGGCGCCGGTATTCATGGCGTCGGCCCTCGACGCCAGGGGACCCGTCACTCAGCCGCGACCATGCCGATCCCTCCAGCCGCCGTCTCGGCTGCCTGCCAAGCAGGTGTATGTAGGCCGAGGTCAGTCAGACTACTGGAGGCGCAGATGCATGCATTTGGCGCCGCCATTGCCGATGATGCGGGATGCGAACTGGAGAGCACGCGGGCGGGCGGATGCAGACTAGCCGACGGACAGCAGCCGCCTCGCCTCTACCCTACGGCGCTGCTCCCCTTGGTCTCCCTACACTACAATAACGGGCGACCGACGCGGCGGCCGCGGCCGCAGCCGACCGACCTGGTGCGGCTTGGGGCTACTCTGCTCCTCCTCGTCCCTGCAGATGCTCCACCGCGTCGCCACCTCCGTGCTCCTCGCTCTGCGCCGCGCCGCGCCGCGCGACATACAGCCAGCCCCTGACGTGGCGACCGACGTACGCGTCGCCGCCACACTTTTCGCGCATCCTAGCTCAAAGGTCCACCTCCATGCCTGTCGGCCCTCCGCTGTGCTGGCCCTGACGAAGCACCGTCCGCGAGCTGGCCGCGCACGCTTGAAAAAACTCTCTGTGCTAGCCGACTAGCTGTGCACGCTTGCAGCAGCGCTGGCCGTGGAGCGCAGCGCACCAGGCCAGGCCCGCGCGTCTGTGTCTGCACTCTGCACACGCTTGCCTGCCTTGCATTGCAGCAGCGATTACGAAAATATTGATATAAGAAGATAACATATTATATATAGACATAAATGATTAAATAGTGTGGTGGTAGTATGTCAAAGTGTGCAGAGTGAGGTCATGGGTTCGATTTCTAAAGGTTGTACCATTTTTTGTTTTTTTTTTATTTCTGGACAATGTTAACCGTGATGGTTATCTTAAGACGACCGCCACGGTTAATCTGTGATTTACCGTGACCTATACTTGGTGGCGGTTAAAAAAACCGCCATGGTTAATCATTTTCAACCGCCACCAATAAAAATAATATACTCCCTCCATAGTCGAATTGGTTGACGTTTTGGCCCATGAAGCAGTTTTCACAAAGATTGATGTCCTGGTCATCGGGGACTGGATTTGGACGCGAATGCCCCTGTCGACGCCGCCCGCGGTTCCGCTCGCCTGCTTGTATTACTCGCAATTACTGAATTGGCTCGCCTCGCAACTCGCGCAATTAAACACGGCGCTGGAATCCATTGAAGCTCGCTCGGCTCCCTTTTCCTTCGCACGCCGCCGCCGCCCAGAAAGAAGCCACCTCCGCAGAGAACACAAACCGACGGCGCTGGAATCCTTTTGTGTTTAGGGTTTGCTCGCGCCCCGCCACTCATCCGTCCAGTCGTCGCCATGAAGCTGGATTCGCATGCACGCCGCCTGTGGTCGGGCTCGCCGTTCGCCACGCGCTTGCCGCTCGCTGCGCCCTCGCCGCTTCCCGCGCCTTTGCCATTTGCCGCGTCTTTGCCGTTCGCCGCGCCCTCGCCGCTTGCTCGACTGCGCGCAGGTCGCTGGACGTCGCAACCTCGTCGAAGGACGTCCTGGGCTCCGAGGATGTGATCGCGGGCTCGGAGGAGGTGTTCGTGGAGTCACAAGTGGCGCCGGACTCAGTCGAGGTCGTTGCGGACTCCGTCGAGGCCGTCGCGGACTCCTTCCTGGAGGTCCCGGAATCCGTGGAGGTCGTGGCGGACTCCATCCTGGACTCCGTCGAGGAGGTCCCAGACTCTGTCGAGTTCTCGAACGACGACGTGGTCGTGCAATGTCCTCGGTGTGGCACTTTACACGCTGGCGGCATCTTCGGAGAAGCATGCTATGAAGCTCGCTGCAACGCTCGCAAGTGTGCACGTTGTGGTCTTCTACATGAAGACTATGATATGCTCGCAGGTTTGAATGTGAAATATATATTCCTGATGTGGACAAGCTTGTAATGAGGGGTGACACAATATTTCTTCCTGATCATGTTCAAAAGAAGCTAGACGGGATCTACAATATGAAACAGGGCCATGCAAAAAATCAGCCATACAAAATCATCCGGCTAATAAAAAAATTGGTGCGCACAGGGTATCGAACCTGAGACCACACGGTCATGAGGCACTAACCATCCCAGCTGTGTAACTTTCTCATATGAAGAGCACCAAAAAGTGTATTTATTAGGGATAGAGATGGAAAAATAACCCCTAATTAATCACTCCTTGGTTACCACAATCATGTCCTAAACGTCAACTAATTCGAACATGGAGGGAGTACTAGTGTTGAGTTCTGATTGGTGTTACCAACCCCGACTAAAGGTCCTCAACTTTTAGTCCTGGTGGTAATACCAATCGGGACTAAAGGTCGATTTTTTAGTCCTAGTTAGTGTTACCAATCGGGACTAAAGATCCTTTTAGTCCCGGTTGGTGTTACCAACCGGGACTAAAGGTCCCCCACAGTACAGGACTTTGTCACATGTGGTGTACAACTAAGTTGGTAAGGACTTCATGTGCGAGACAAGAGGTACTAGGTTTGAATCACACCACAACATTTATTTTTTCACCTAGTGAGGCTTTAGTTCTAATTTGTATGCCTGGGACTAAAGGTAGTCCCAAATTCTTAGTCCCAGTTGGGAAAAACGGGACTAAAGGCCCTTCCCAACTGGGACTAAAGGCGTGTTGTGTACTAGTGCAGGCACACAGTAGGGTGAGGTAGCAGCAGTAATGCAGCCTCAGGACCGAGTGGCCGCCTGCCGCATACTCCCTTCGTATCCTAAATAAAAGACGTTATGGGCCTTGTCGTAGTTTTGGCAAAAGATGACGCTAAGGCCTTCAAGAGCAGAAGATAGACAAATTGCATTCACCGAGGCCACCGCGCGAGCAGCCATACAAATCGCGCGAAACAAAAGAAAATAGGTAGGCTAAGGGATTCGATGACACAACGCACACTTGACTGCCAATCGGTCTAATAAGGCCAGTCTCAGTGGGGAGGTTTCACCTCCCGGTTTCCAAGACATGACATCCATCATAAAATCGGATTGAAACAGGGTCTATCAGTGTAGAGTTTTATTGCACAGTTTCATAGAAATATTTTAGCCATACATGGGTCCCATCATTTCTTCCCCAAGCTCACATCGCAGCCGCTGCTCGCACTGCGTTCGTCGGAGCTCGACATCTGGTACCTACTCAACGAGCTGATGCTCGACATGGCCGCCGAGTCTGACTCCTCCGACGACACGGTGACAGCCTCTAGATGTCCTCCGCCTGCTCGGCCAAACAGCCAAGAGGCAAGCCGGCCGCCGCCGCAGTCCCAGCAGCTGGACCACGACCGCACCACCAGCGATAGCAACAAGGCAAAAATTGATTTGAGCAGCCACAGCCAGAAATTTATTTCACCACCAGCGATCGCACCACCAGCGACAGCAACAAGCCAAAAATTTATTTCACAAGTCCATGGTTGCTCGGCCAACAAGCAGATGCAAACCGTAGAAGACGATTACTTGTTCATGCACCTGATGAGGACACCCAACGATGGCGGTCGACGTGGTAGGTGCTCGGATCTGTGGCCTGCGCTTGCACTCGTGTCCAGCCGAGGCGCTGAGCCACGGCCGGCGGCGCTCGCTTTTGTGGCCGGCGGAGCCCTCGCGACGGAGTCGGCCTGATGCTTGCGCTCGCGGAGGCTGAGCCGCGGCCGGCGGCGCTCGCGTTCGTGGCTGGCGGAGCCCGCTCGACGGAGTCTGCCCGACGCTTGCGCTCGCGGCCGGCGGAGGCCACGACCGGCGGGGTCGCGCCCCGGCGAAGGCTGCGCCCGCGGTGGAGGCTACGCCTCGGCAGAGCTCGCGCCCTGCAGTGGAGGTCGCGCCCCTACGGAGCTTGTGGCCCGACGGGGTCGCGCCGCGGCGAAGGCCGCGCTCGGCGGAGGTTGGAGGATGCACGGATGAAACGAATGGAATTGCTCAATGGGGGTTTCACGCGGTTTCCAACATTTTGGAAACGTTGCTCGCTCGTTTCATCCCCACGAAACTTTTCCTTTCTCTCTCCTTCCAGTTTAAATGCAAAAGCTTCTTTCTCTGCGATGACGCAAGACCTTATTTAATATGCATGAAATCCTCCATGAAACCCCATTGAGACTGGCCTAAAGTATGTTGTTTTGGGAGTACCCACAGCCTTATTTAATAAGGGCAAACTGGGAAGATTACCCTCAATTAATGGCTCTTTGGTAATTACAATCATGTCCTAAACGTCATCTAATTTCTATACGGAGGGAGTATGCATGCATGCATGCATTTGCATGCAATGTTTCGGTTGCCCTGGTGAAAGAAGCAACATACAGTGAAGAAAAGATGCTACAGCCATTCCACACTCTTTGCATGCATGCTTCGAGTTGTGGCGTACGGAATAAATGCCAGTAAATACCAATGCCGCTCATCATCTCCTGCATCTTAGAAAGTAACCCGCGCCCAACAATACGTCAAATATAAAAAAAAATCAACGCATGCCCTATAAATGATAATGGAGGAAGTAATTAATAAGATAAATAATACAAGTATATGAATTGTTTGAGTTGAACTAGACGTTCCCCCTTCTTTCGCCTTTTGAGCACAGACTAAATTCCCTCACATGCTTTACTCTCTCTCTCTCTCTCCTCGATCGCATCCTACGCTATAAAAGGACTTGGCAACTGCCATCCCTCTCCCACTAATTGATCAGCTTCCCTAGATCTCCTCCTTCTCTTCTCTCTCCAACCAACACTTGCCTATTACTCCCTCTGTTATCATTTATTAGGCGTGAAGAGTAGTATTATAGACACCAAGAAAATACACCTGGTGAGGTAGAAGCAGTAATGCAGCGTCAGGACCGAGTGGCCGCCTGCCGTATCTGCATGCATGCAATGTTTTGGTTGCCTTGGTGAAAGAAGCAACATGCAGTGAAGAAAAGATACTACAGTAGCTCAACACTTTTTGCATGCATGAATGCTGATGCCGCTTATCATCTCCTGCATCTCGGAAAGTAACCCGCGCCCAACAATATGCCAAATATAAAAAATCGACGCATGCCTACAAATGATAATGGAGGGAGTAGTACACATCCACAAAATATACTACTAGAACACAAGCCTAAGGGTAGGAGGAATATGCAGGTACAGTATAGTTTTTTGGGCACTGTGCCAACTCAAAATTACCAAGATAAAATGGTGTCATGGTAAAACAAAAGGAAAGGTTACGTGGCATGCTAACAAAAATACAGCAGGGCACCTATTTCAACATAAGATGAAAAAAGTTACCGAACACGCAATGATTAGAGTAGCCGCCGCACGCAAACCAAACTCCAGAATCAGACATGAAGAGAAGATTGCTCTACTAGCATTGAGATTAGTTCCCATTAGTAAAATTGCAGAATCAAGCATTCACATTACTACGCCCTTGTTTAAATTGTAAAAAAATTTCAATTCAAAGTACTGTAATACTTTTATTTTATTTGGTAATTATTGTCCAATCATGAACTAACTAGGCTCAAAAGATTTGTCTTGTGATTTATAATCAAATTATATACAATTAGTTTTTTACTTACATTTAATGCTCCATATATGTGGCTAAAAATTGATGTGATTGAGAGAGAGCAAAAAAAATCTAGAATTTAGAGGGGAACTAAAATAAAAAAGGCAGATGACTCATACATCAAAAATTCAGAATAGCAGAGATCAACAGAGCACTCATACATAAAAAAATGCAGAATAGCATATCGTCACATTATTAATGCCAGTTAGAGATAACAATTGCATTTTCACATGTATATCTCAACAGAAGCATCTCACATTGTTATGTGCAGTTCATAGGGAGTACTACATCTTATTAGGAACAAGCACCTCTAAAAACCACACAAGCCTGATTTCACAAAAATCAAGGAATCAGCTCACAAACACTTCTGAAAACTACACAAGACTAATTTCACGGAAACCAAGGAAGAGATTCATTCGGGGGACTACTCTGACGAACTGTGCATGCGGTCATGATAAACCGTGAAAGGCTAGACAGTCCAGCGGGTCTCAAAGAAGGCTTTGCTCACCTTGAGCTCCATGAGGTCGGCAAGCCTAGCGTTCAACTTTTATGTGCGTGAGTCACTCCTTGGTGCGACGATGATGGAGGCTCACGGCACCAGCAATCATCTTTCGAAGCCCATACCAGATGCGCTTCATGGGCTCGCACTCACTGAAGATACCACAAAACTCTATCGCGGCCATCCGCAATTCCCAGGTCCAGTCACAGAACGACTTCAGATACTACACAGCATAGAGGTTGTTGGTGATGATAGGGATGTGCGCGTCGATGCCGAGCGTCAACACACCTCGACACAGGAGAGGATATTGAGCTTCAGGCATGCAGGGGCAGGGATCACCCAGCGGTTGACGTCGACGTGGTGGCGTAGCAGGGCTTCCAGCGTGGTGGCGTGGTTGACGGCCACCGCACAAAGACAGAATGACGCAGGACCACGGATGTTGGTCGCGAACGTCTGCGCGGAGCGAAGAGACCACACCTCCACAGTACGGGTGGTGGCAGCGGTGCCACCTCCTCGATCTCTGGCTTGGGCTTTGGCTTCTCGGGCTCCTCCTCCTCGATCTCGGACACCTCCTCGGTGATCATGGCGTCGTCCGCCTCCTCCTCCATGACCATGGGCTCATCTGCCCTCTCCTGCTCGATCTCCATCATTGGCTCCCACTACTCCTCCGTTAGAGCTCCCACTCCTCCTCCCTCATGGGTTCCCACTTCATGGACTAGCCCCTTCCCTCTGCCCTCCCGCGAGCCTCTCGCCAATGGTGGAACCTTCCCTCCTCTGTCTTTCTCTCAACAGAGTTTGTTAACTGAATTTGAATTTGTGGCGTGACCGTATGTATGAGGCGGCCCTCGTTTTATAGCGATCGCGACCCTCGCCACCAGACCGGAGCAATGGGTGTTGCAATGCAATCCGGCCTGAGTCACCCGGGGCGGGGGCAATCGCTTCGAGCGAAGGTGGGCCCACCAAGCTTTCTTGCAACACACGATGAACGGGGGTGGTGGCCCACTGCACGTCCATGCAGAGGGATGAGCAGGAGCAGGCTTCGCTTTGCCGTTCATGGAGAGCGGAGCAGGTGGGCCCACCGTGGTGATGAAGTGGTTGCGTCTGCGAGCTGGAGAAGACTTGGAGGCGTGCGATCGATCCGAGTATCTATTCATTAGGTTTGAATTTCTTTATTATATATCTATTAATGGATACCAGGTGCAATTGTTAGTCTTGTATTATTTAGTCCCTTTTTTGACCTCTTTCTAGATCGATATCGTTGTCTGGTCGAACTACCATGGATAGTGGTGGACGCAAAATATAATTTCATTCCTAATCACATCTAACTCATCATAAACAAAATTTTAACATTTACTACATTCATTCACACCTATAAACTCTAAAATCAATCTTACGGAGGTACTCAAAGGGGTAAAGTTTATATGCATACATTCATATGAGTGAGTGTGTCTGCGTTGTGTAATTCACAAAAAAAAGAAACATTTTCACACTAAACATGTGATGCTACTTTTCATAACATTTAATAACTCACTTCGACTTGGTACATATGGAATGAATACTCAGGTCTACATATGTATTTATAGCTTTATGGTGGCTACCTTCTATACTTTTCTATATTTTATAATGCCTTCATGTTTATTTATTCCTTAGATGTTTCTTATTATACAAAATATCTAGATCCTCTAGAAAATTCTTATGTAAAATATAGTAATGCATTGTTCGAAGTAGTATAATTATGTCTTATACATAATTAATATTTATCTAAAAAGTTTCTCAAGTAGAAGTTTCTGTTAGAAATCGAAGTCGTTCGACTGCGTTCCTTGCAGGAACTCTTGATTACTCGTACCAAAACACAGATAGCGCACCTGCACAAGGGCACTAGATTGCGTTCCTCGCTGGAACTCACAAGCACAGGAACACAAAGAATTTGGGAGGAAGAAATGGGGGCGGTTGTTTCACTTGATCAAAACTATTTACATGTGAGCTAGAGCTGTCCTTATATTGATACAAAGGTTGGTGCTACAGTAACCGTTATTGCTACAGTAACCGCCATACAAAAGACAGCTCATATTACAAGAGGTGCTAGCTAAGATAATTGGCTAGTCAATTTGAATTCTTCCTTCTCTTATAGCTCATCAATTTGATCTTCTCTTCTTCTTTATTTAATTGGCCACCATTGTCTTGCTTCACAACACTCCCCCTTGGCCAATTATATGCCACACGTATGCCTCGTTAAAAACTCCCCCAAAAACCCAGTGGGAAAAAAGGTGGGAGAAAAGAGTACATCACATTCATTGCTTATACTGCACCTGTTGCCCCGTTAAAAACCTTGCATGAGAAAACCCAGTGGGAAAAACTCATCAAGGGAAAAAGAGTACAACAGTCGATTATCAAATCAGGTCTTCAGGGCCTACTCACGATCTTTGAGATCATGATCATGAGCTATGGCTTTAGGGGTTGGTCTCCCCCTAAACCCTGCAACTCTCTAAGTCGTCTCATGCCTATTCCACGGACACACCTGTGGAAGCTAGAAGCTGGCAGAGATTTGGTGAATAAATCTGCTAGATTTTCACGTGACCTTGCTTGCAGGATATTTATCTCCCCGCTCTTCTGGAGTTCATGGGGATAAAAGAATTTTGGAGCAATATGCTTTGTGAGATTGCTTTTGACATAGCCCATATGTATCTGTGCAACACAAGCCGCATTATCTTCATAGATAATGGTGGGGGTGTCAATGATGTTTAGACCACATGACTTCTGGATATGGTTAATCATCCGTCGTAGCCAAACACACCCTCGTGCGGCTTCATAAAGAGCGATTATCTCTGAGTGGTTGGTTGATGTGGCAACCCGTGGTCCGCTTTTACTGCATCGCCAAGAGATGGTCTGTACCACCACGAGAAACACAAAACCAGTTTGTGATCTAGCATTATGGGGGTCGACATATAACCAGCATCAACATAACCCATCATAGTTAAATTCCCCTTCTTTGGAAACCATAACCCAAGGTCTTGAGTACCTTTTAGATATCTGAGGATGGTTTTCACGCCAACCCAATGCCTTTTTGTAGGGGTGGCACTGTACCTAGCCAGCAAGTTTACTGCAAAAGTAATGTCTGGCCGTGTGCAATTTGCAAGGTACATTAGTGCCCCAATGGCACCAGGGTATGGGACTTCAGATCCCAAACTTTTCTCATCCTCTTCCTTGGGTCGAAACGGATCCTTATCCGCTTCCAATGATCGAACAACCATGGGGGTTTTTAGAGGGTGGCACTCGCTCATGTTGAACCTTTCAAGTACCCTCTTTGTATAGGTGGACTGGTGTACAAACACTCCTTCAGGGAGGTGTTCGAGCTGCAGGCCCAAACAGAACTTGGTTTTTCCCAAGTCTTTCATCTCAAACTCCGCTTTGAGATAAGTCCTTGCTTCGTCAATGTCCCTTGCAGTCCCGATGATATTCAAATCATCGACATAAACGGAGATGATGCAAAATCCATCATTGGATTTCTTTATGAAGACGCAGGGACAATCGTCATTATTAGTGTAGCCTTTCTCCAGAAGAAAGTTACTCAAGCGGTTGAACCACATTCTCCCAGACTGTTTCAACCCATATAGCGATCGCTGCAGGCGGACGCTGAACATGTTGCGGTTTTGATTCGGTCCAGGGATCTTGAGTCCTTCAGGGACTCTCATATAGATTTCCGAATCAAGTGACCCATACAAATATGCGGTCACAACATCTATCAACTGCATTTTTAAATTCATATTAGCTGCCATAGATATGAGATATTGGAACGTTATACCACTCATAACGGGAGAGTAAGTTTTATCATATGCTGGGTCTCTGTGTGAACCCTTGTGCCACTAGTCTCGCTTTATATCTCACCACTTGGCCATGTTCATTCCTCTTTCGGATGAAGACCCATTTGCATCCTACAGGGATGACCTTTGAAGGTGTTTGGACTACAGGTCCAAAAACCTTTCTCTGGTTAAGCAAGCGTAGCTCTGCCTCAATTGCTGCTTTCCACTTGTCCTAATCCGAGCGCTTCCGGCACTCAGCTAAGGACTTTGGTTCTGGATCCAGATCCATCAAGTTAGCAATCTTTGAGGTAAAATATATGTCGACAACAGTGGTCTTTCTGTGGTATGACTCTCTAGATTCCACATAATTGGTGGCGATCTCCTCATGATCGTCCTCCCACTCATCGTGATTTCCCATAACGATTGAGTTGGGGCGTTCTGAACTTGTAATGCGATAGTGCGCGCGTGACGCATTGGGATTTCCATCTTCAGGATGGGGTCCTTTAGGGACCTCCTCAACTTCAGGTTGAGTTGCTTCTTCAGGGGCATTCTCGACTTCAGGTCGAGCTTCCTCAACTGATTCCTTGAGTGGTGCAAGTGGCTCAGACAGTTTCTGCGGACGTCTCCGCGGAACCTTGTCCTGAGCACCCGGAGGTCTCCCCCTCTTCCTAGGATTAGGGGAGACAATAGGGTTGGTAACCTTCTGGAGTACCTGAACTCTCTCCGGCGTATGCACTGCAGGTATATGCGACCTTGTTACTCTTTTATGATCAGTGAAGGCATCTGGCAGCTCATTTGCAAGACTTTGCAAGTGTATGATCCTCTAAACTTCCAGTTCAGATTCACTTGTGCGTGGGTCTAAGGATTGCATCCCAGTTGCATTCCATACAGTTTTTCGGCATTCTTCTGGATGCCTTTCTCCCCCTAATGCTGGGAAATGGTCTTCGTCGAAGACACAATCAGCGTACCGAGCCATATGAAGATCCCCAGTCATAGGCTCCAAATATTTGATTATAGACGGAGTCTCATAACCAATATATATCCCCAACTTCTAGTGGGGCCCCATTGACGTACGCTGTGGTCGTGGTATTGGCACGTATACCGCGCAGCCAAATACACGCAGATGGGAAATACTTGGTTCTTTCCCACGCACAAGCTGTAAGGGGGATGTATCATGATATGCAGTTGGCCTGAGTTGGATTAATCTTGCAGCATGCAGCACTGCATGGCCCCAACAACTGGTTGGGAGCTTACAGTTCTGCAACAACGGTCTTGCAATCCACTTGATCCTCTTGATCAAGGATTCAGCTAGACCATTTTGTGTGTGGACATGTGGCACTGAATGCTCTACCTTAATGCTCAAGGCTAGGCAATAATCATCAAAAGCTTTTGACCTAAACTCACCAGCATTATCCATTCGGATGGACTGAATGCGGTTGTCAGGAAAACTCGCCCTTAGCCTGATTATTTGGGCAATAAGCTTAGAGAAAGCGTGGTTCCTAGTGGACAATAGGTCCACATGGCACCATCTGGTAGATGTATCAATCAGTACCATAAAATACCTAAACGGGCCCGACAGGGGCTGAATAGGTCCACAAATATCACCTTGTATTCTTTGCAAGAACGTTGACGACTCATCTTTAATCTTCAGGAAAGATGGTCTAGTGATTAGCTTTCCCTTTGCACATGCGGTGCAAATAAAATCTTCAGGATTAGGGAAGCTTCTGACATTATGGCCAGTAGAATTGTTGATGATCCTTCTCATCATACCAACCCAGGATGACCTAATCGGTCATGTCATATTCGAAACGATTCTGTGTTTCTGAATATGGTTTTCATCGCAACATATTCTTCAGTGGGTTTTATGTACGTGTAGTACAAACCCGATGGCGATGAAGGGAGTCGTTCCACCACTCTCTTTTGGTACCCGTCGAATTTAGTGACGAGCAGGTATTCGGTACCTGCTAAATCTCGGTCTCCACATGAAAACCATTCGCATGGATATCTTTGAAACTCAAAAGCGTGCGCTTTGAGTCAGGGTACAATAACGCATCTTTCACAAAGATTTGTGTACCCATAGGGAGAACCAGTGTGGCACTTCCGGTGCCCATAATATGAGCATCGCTTCCGGCAATGGTCATGATATTTCCATTTTTCTTTATCAATGTTTGAAAATATCTGGTTTCCCTTAATATTGTATTAGTGGTGCCGTTGTCTACAAGATAGATTTCCTCTTCAGCCATTGGGTTCCCACAGGTTCTATTAAATACCATAAAAGAAAATGGAAATTTCAACGTAAAGCATATATTATAAGAAACACAACATTACATTATCTTTAGGAAAACATCACGAAGGTTTGGACCATCTACTAAGCTATAAATGCTCTTCAGGAGCATGCATGGCCAAACTCTATAGGAACAAAACTAGTATATGTGGACATCACTTTTTTTAGCATGATATTTTGGAGATTACTGCAGGTCTCCAAACATATCAATGTCACCTTGAAGGTTATCCTCACTTTCGTCCATTTGGACGTCTCCACCGCTTGCTCCGACATCCATATCGTTGCGCTTCTCACGCTAAGCTTCAGGCCCAGTGATGAAGTGGGACTCACGTTGACCTTTCCCTTTGTTCTTGCTTTGTTGGTAAAGGTCAACAAGGTATTTGGGGGTGCGACATGTACGGGACCAATGCCCTTTTGCCCCGCACCTATAGCAATCACCTCGCTCTTCCCCGTTATTGTCACCTCTTTCCTTCTTGGGTTCGAATTTACCCTTGGACTTCCCTTTTCCTTTGCCCTTAAACACGGCACGTCCTTTCCCCTTCCACTTCCCCTTTCCACGGCCTCTTTTATGGTTGCGAGAACTCTCAGCAATGTTAGCATGTGCTTCGAGCACGACCCACGCATCCAAGAGGCGAGGAATGATTGTTCATGAGAACTTCATTCTGTTGTTTAGCAACTGATAGCACTTGACTCAGTTTAGAGTACTTGGTGTACTTCGAGTTTCTATATTGTTGCTGCAGTACTATGTTGCCAGGGTGGAAGATGGATAGGTTCTTCTCGATCATATCAGCGTCAGTGATCTTCTGGCCACATAGACGCAGTTTGGTGATAATTCTATGCAAAGCGGAGTTGTATGCAGCCACAGACTTAAAATCGTGGAAGCGTAGATTGATCCACATTTGTTGCGCTCTTGGGAGCACAATCATTAGCTGCTGGTTGAAGTGGTCCTTCAGGGACTGCCATAAAACTTGTGGATCCTTCTCCGTCATATACTCAGACTTCAGGTCTGGGTGGATATGGTGTCGGAGATAGTACAACGCATTTGCATTGTCCGCCTTTGTGCGCTCATCTTTGCCAGCTTCGGGCTGGACGATGGTATGATCGAGCTTCATGTCGATGAGCTTAATTTCGACATCGGAGGCCCAAGTGAGGTAGTTGCTGCCATCCACGGCGAGCGCTTCGAAATCCCTCTTTGCAATGTCCGACATGCCTGCACTATTAATGTACAGGGTTGGTGAATGTCGATGCGTAATCTTCAGGATCACTATTATGCATAGTCTTCGTGGACTATTCAAAAGTTTCCCAGGCGTAACCTTCAGGGTTACTTTATAACTAAATAAATAAGCAAGTTCACGAACTTAAATAAGTGCAGAAAATGAATTGCAATAAATGTAAATAGCAATAAACAAAATAAATCTACAGGATTTAAGTGATTGCAAGTAAATAAATTGCGATGAATATAAAACTGCAATGAGTAAATCTTCGGGATTTACATAATTGTGAGGGAGTAAATTACGGTAAATAAATAAATGTAATACGAAACGACAGTGAATAATATAAATTAAATATGGTGATCTTTGAGTCACCAATATTTCACAGTTTTTGGGCCATGTAGTTGTGTATTGCAGGGGCTTCGGGCCGCTATTTTTGCGTGAATAAAAGGAAAAAGGAAAGAAAAGACAAAACGTGCAGCCCAACTCATAGTGGGCCAAATGGGCCAAGTCCATCTCTTTGAGCCGGCCTGTGTAGCCCATAAAGGAAAGGGATCAAAACCCTAACCCTAAAATTCCCCTCTTTCTCTCTCTCTCTCTCTTATCTCTTTCTCCAGAAAAAAATATCGGGGAGGGAGGAGGAGCGGCGCGGCGGCGGCGGCCTAGGGGCTTACTGGCCCCCGCACTCGCCCAAAGTGTTTTCGCCGGCGGTTGGGACGGCGCCTCGGTCAAGGCCAAGGCCCCACGCCGCCGGCTGCGGTGCTGGCGGGTGCCGCGGCGCTTCGCGCTTACGCGCGACGGCCCGGGCCGGCGGCCGGCCATCCCCAGCAGCCGGCCGGCGTGTGACGGGCCCGGCGCCTCGCTGCGCCAAGGCCAGCGGCCAGGGCCGGGCGCCGCCAGCGCTGAACGGCCGCGACGCCCCCGCGCCGGCGCTTCGGCCGCCTGCGGTTCGCGCGACCGCTGCCCGGCCGGCAGGTTAGCGGCGCGGCGGTGGCCGCGGGCGGGCGGGCGCGCCGCCTTCGCGCCCGGGCTGGGGCGGCGGCCGCCGGTGAGCTGCCGCCGGTGGCCACCGTGCCGCCGCTACGACCGCGGCGCTTACGCGCTGCGGCGGCCGCCTGGTCGCGGCTCGCCGCCTCCCGCGTCGGGGCAGCCGTGGAGAACTGGCTCCGGGCCTGGGCTGTCGGTGGCGCCTCTGCCGGGCGGCCTCATCTCAAGCACGTCTCTAGGACAGCGGTGGAGGTTTGGCTCTTCAGGGCCGTTTCTCAGCGAGTGGAGGCAGGGCCATCCTTGCAACGCCATAGGTCGCCTCCAACGATAGGGCCGGCGACGGCAGCAGAGCCGCCTTCATGTCACCGGACGCCGTCGACGACACAACAGGTAAAAAGTGCTACTATTGTATGCTTGTTCATATACATAGCAAAGGATTGTATAGGAAAACAAACATCTTGCTAGTGAAAGAATCGATCTTGTGTCTGTACTTGTTCATGAAACAATAGCAAGCAATAGTAAGCATGTCGAAGAACTGATTTCGTACCTAGTGCCTTTCGCTCGGTTAGAACCTCGTGCTGATAACGTGTTAGAAATTGAGTCGTTCAACTGCGTTCCTTGCAGGAACTCTTGATTACTCGTACCAGGAACGCAGATAGCGCACCTGCACAAGGGCACTAGATTGCGTTCCTCGCTGGAACTCACAAGCACAAGAACACAAAGAATTTGGGAGGAAGAAATGGGGGCTGTTGTTTCACTTGATCAAAACTGTTTACATGTGAGCTAGAGCTGTCCTTATATTGATACAAAGGTCGGTGCTACAGTAACCGACATATAAAAGACAGCTCATATTACAAGAGGTGCTAGCTAAGATAATTGGCTAGTCAATTTGAATTCTTCCTTCTCTTATAGCTCATCAATTTGATCTTCTCTTCTTCTTCATTTAATTGGCCACCATTGTCTTGCTTCACAACAGTTTCCAACTATATATGATACTAGGAAGGCAAATGGGTCAACCCCCTAATATTATTTTATTATGAGAATATTTTTGTTCTCTTAATAAAATATTGAGTTTTCTACTATAGAAGTTATTTCTAACCCCGAACAAATATTATTGTACAAAGGAGTAAATAAAAAATATTCTACCTATAACAAAAAACCATTTTTCTATAAAGGACAACTAGTGTCAAGAGTGACAACATTCCTAGTTTATTATTATACATTATTGTTAATTGTACAATACTTTTAATGAATGCATATTTGTTTTTTTAAGGCTATTTCTATTTCTATCCTATCATTGCAAGCTTTCTTTTGCTCTTGTCTCATATTGATGTTTGTCTTTTCAACTTTTATACCATTGTTTTCGGTTGTAGTTTTTCTATGGACTTAGCATCTCTACGCCTTTACTTTCTTTGTGCCTTACTGATGATAAACACTCGTTTAACTGAGTTTATTTAAGGTTTATAAAATGTGACTATTCTAACACACCAAAGTATTTTGCAACCTAATCTTTAACCTTGTTACAACATAAAAAATCCTTAGAAAGTAAATTATAGAACGAAAAGATCACTCCTTTTACCAAGTCGAACTTCTCATCTTTTTGCCAACTTCAGATCGAATCATCATCGCCATCTTGTAACATGATCACTTCCTTTTACCAGTTGAGGCAATAAGCCTTCTCAGGTTCCAGCATTAATAAGAAAACATAAAGGCTTATCTCCATCTCATTATTCTCTCATGCAGGGCCACATTGTATTTTTATGACATGGATGAGAGAAAGGTAGTTAAGAGAAAGAGATGGTTGTTTCACCAAGCAACCACCTTGTAAGCTAAAGTTTAGAACAATGAGACAACTTATACATCATTGTAAAGTAGTTGTCATGCAACTCACAAATATTTTTTTTTTTTGTATGCACAAATTAAGGAATCTAAACTTATTATGAGACAACTTAAAAGAAAACATATTATACATGTTATCATTGTGACACTGCATGAAATTATCTATGAGACAATACTAATGTACTATCAATACTTCTTTTTTGTTGACCACAAACATGAGCATTCAGACTTCAGTCTGAATCCACGTAGGATGCCAGCTTATCACCACAAACAAAACCCAGCTCATCTCCAAAAAATAAATTAAAAAAATGCTCGTATGTGCTATATGTACCAAAAGAAAAGCGGCATCGAATTGAAGGGGTACAATAACACAAGATACAAAGCATGGTCGTCCATCCATCTATAGGAATATTACACAGCTACTGTGAATCAACAATAAACATTGAACACGCCTTGCAATCCAAGGAAGAAAAACATGGCTCATCCAAATCTAACCTATTCAGATAAGTTATCAGCATGGCACTGAGTACAGTGCTCCACCACTGTCAGCTTAACAGTAGACCGAACTTTATCTTCAATGTATGTTCTAATTGCTGCGACAGCTCTACGGGCTTCCATGAGAAAACCTTTGCTCATGGAAGCACACATGCCAGCGGTCAGTATTGCATTATCAGACTTGGGATCACCATAAGTGGTATCCTGTGTAAGGCAAACCAAGTGACTTGGGGTTCTTGAGAATGTAACATGTTAGCTCAACCAAGCTCTTCTCTGAATTGAAACCTGTGAACTTCATACTCTTGAGGCAGCCATGGTGCTGTTCAGGAATCTCCCTCAACTGCGATGAACCTTCAAAAATGATGCATTCTGTATCTTTTCCTGGGATACCTGAAGATGAAAGAGAGAACAGAAACACACTTAAAGAATGGTCCTGATTAGATATCTTTTCATGATGGAACAAACGGTGCCTTACATGCAACCAATTCTCCAAATAAGAGGAAGTATCAAGGAAAGAGACCAGAGAAAAATAATCATAGGCAGCATAGGTGTATCGACCCTCTGCAACAGAAAGATGTCTCAGATAAATTATATATACAAAGGTTAACTACTGTCCTATGGAGACATTCCTAATCTACAACTGAAGTCATGGGAGAAGTATACCTCAGAACCCGAACTGATGGAAAGAAACTCGAGGTTTGGCATATTGGATAGAAATTCGGCACGGGCATAACATATGAGGTTTGAACGGTACATGCCAAAGTTCTTCACCAAGTGAGACTTACATTCCGTCCTGGATATAAACTAAACCTGGATAGGTTTCGAGCTTTGTTCTCTAGCACTCGCAGATTCAAGCAAGAAGAAACATTTAAGAAGTGAAGCTGCAGCAGCACGCAAGGTATCCTCATGCACATTATCTCTGAGCAATTAGTGACATCTAACCTCTCTAAAGCAGGGGAGTTAGAAAGAAAGCACTCAAACTCATCATCCAAAATATGCAGAGACTCCAGGCACAAACTTATTAGGTTTTTCAATGGGCCAAGGTCAGCTGTGGGATGGAAGGTGCAGAAGGAAAGTTGAAGACACAGGATTGAGTTTTGGACCCCATCAGATAAAACTGTGCATGGGACATTCTGCTTCATTGTGAATGTACTATGATATGGCTCAATGGTGAGTTCTTCAATCCTGGGTGTAACAGCAACCTGAAGCCAACTGTCCAGATACTGGTCGGAATCATAAATACCATATAACTGAAGCTTGAGTATCTTAATGTGGCTGCCTGAGTGGTTCCTTAGGATGTTGTCAATTATGCAGCTGGAATTCTCTCGAGGTACATTTGCATTTGAGCCAAGGATATGCCTACTTAAGGTGAGATTAGGATGACACCTCCAGGAACGTAGAAAGGCATGAGACGAGCAAGCAGCACGGGCAA
This sequence comes from Chrysopogon serrulatus, assembly GCA_015844335.1. Taxonomy (NCBI): domain Eukaryota; kingdom Viridiplantae; phylum Streptophyta; class Magnoliopsida; order Poales; family Poaceae; genus Chrysopogon; species Chrysopogon serrulatus. The sequence continues at coordinate 41,167 of JADLZL010005031.1, read as the reverse complement.
CATCACACAGTGGCAATAGGTAATGTATATGGAGCAAAATGTCCTGCATGCACATGCATGGGACAAAAGATAAGCATAAAGATATGCCAAATGATTACATATCAGAGAAAGAAAAACAACAGATCACCATGGCAGTAGTATGGTACCTCAGGTAATTCTGCAAGGTGCATTGCATTACGCAAGTGGAACGTATGGTGATAAATTGACCATTGCATGGACGTTTTCCCAATGAATGCTACCTTTGGCTTTCTCAGAGGAAATATGAGTTGGTAATGGCTAGTACTGATGATTATATACTACGAAATACTATTTGGAAGCAACGGAATGCGGTGATCTTCAGACATGCTCCGGCACATGCTCTGTTCACAGAAATAATGGATACTTGCGCTCTGTGGTCGGCTGCAGGAGGGAAAGTTCTTTTGCCTCGGTGGTTAGCTCCATCTTTTAGGAGAAATTAGCTTGCTATGTACTAAGCCAGTGCAACCTCCTTTGCGCTAGGCCATGCTTCTCGCACTTGTTCATGTTCTCTGTTCCTCTTATTAATTAGTGAATGCCGGGTAACCAGGTCTTTCAAAAAAAAAAAAAAACCTATTTGCATTAGACCACAGAGTAGTCAACAACATTGGTTCATGTGCACTGGTGCCATCCAAATTCCATGTGATGTTTAATCATATTGGTAGCATGTTATAGGACCAAATAAGAAAGGGTATGGAAGTATACCATATTACTTAAACAAAGCTAAAATTCTCTATATCTCTCTATGAACAAGCATACCGTTGGTCTGGCTTAAGTACTACTTTTTAGCATTACTAGTTTGTTCAGAGTGTTAAGATAGGCATTAAACTTTGTAACTAACATAGATAACAGATCCAAAAGAATCATAGAAATAAAAAACTCTAAGAATACGTGATTTAAATTTAGTCCAGCATATCCCCAGTATCTGAAAAGTGAAGAGCTCACAAATAGGAGAGTGATTAAACCCATAATCCTAGAGACTACAATCTATGTCAACGTGTGCGTTTATATACCTAAAAAAATAGGAGAACAAAGATTGTAATCCAACAGATCGATGAAGGGCTCTTCCTTTTACCCACTGATCAATGAAGCAGGAATTGATCCATATGCAACCCAACAGATCAGATAGGGTGTTAAAAGTTGCTCGGTTGCGGATCTAATAACCTACTGAAACAGAATGCCGATCTCACAGTTTATTAAGCTTAAACTCAGAGTAATACCAAGTTTGTTAGCTGGCTTAGATAATTTCAGAACGAATCAGTTAGTGGACACAGCAGATTAAAAAAAAGGTTCATCTTTTAGAGATCAGATGTTGGCGAGTGCTTAGAGGGAGGGGCTTACTCAGGAGTCAGGAGCTGTCATCTGCAGTGTGACTGCAGCGTCATCCATGGCCGTTGCCCACTAGACCGAATAAGTAGAAAGGACGAAGACTAATTTAGTACAATAGTTCATAATCCAATTTTTTTGAATAAATTCATAATCCAAGTTTGCCACACCTAAGTTTAGGAAGCCTTGTTGGTCTCTCGAACCCACTCCTTACAGAAGCAAAAGTGTTGATCAGTCTAATCCAGAAGGTAAGGTCGACCAAGTCACCTTCACTGATATTAAAGCAAGAGCAGTCATTATTTCTTGAGTATCATGACCATGAGTTTTTGCCTTGAAGGCACAACAATGTTGACCAGAAATAGATGACAGTGTGCCTATTTTGAGCTTCAGATCTATCAAAGAATCCTTTCGTACAGCAACCACAGACCTCTTCAAGCCACATGGCTGAGTGATTGCACCATCAAAGAGCCAGATTCGCTCATTCAGCCCACTAGTTAAACAACTGAGCAACAAATCAAAACTGCTTTGCACTTCAGATATGAGAACCTCTACAGTCGCCTCAACTGCACAATGAAGACGTGACAATGTTATATCAACTGTGCCATAATCGCCAGGGATGCGCATTGTAAATGGCTGATTCCATATGCCTGCAGGGCCTATGAGTGATGCACCATCAATCAGCTGTATGTCATCTTTTTCTTCTTTTCCTGTCTTGATCCTCATGTCATATTCGATCAGAGTAAAGTCCATCATGTCAATCCCTCGCTTAGGGCCAGCCATGTGGATGAGGGAACCCTGTTCCACAACGATGGGATAATCCCTGCTAAAGTTGATGACATAGTTAAGCAATGGATCCAGATCATCCCGCACTGCTATGTATCCATACAACTCTGCTAAGCCACAATCCACTGGAATAATTTTAGCCAGCTTTAACGATAAAATTTGCAGCATGCGACGAGGAAAATGTTCCGCGCAAGCTCCATTGCGAATGATACAATTTGTGGGATCTGATAACTTCATTGCCTCCAACCGAGTCTCATTACGGTCACCAATAAGATAATCCCTTTTCCACCATGTATCCATACCCCTGTATATGGAACCATCACGGTGTCTACTTTTTGCAAGTATATTATTGACAGTGTATTCTTCATCATCTTCCCTGGCAACGATTTCTCCCATGTGATTTTCCGCTGCGCTCCGTTGCTCTCCTTTCACAATTTGCCCTGATGTATCACGTTTGACACATATAACCTCTGAGTTGGTGACCCTACAAGCATCCTTATCACTTGTCTCATCTCGATCTATAACCTCCAAGATTGTGCCTCTGGTGTCAATGTTTTTCATGTCCTGGATTTCCACAGAATGCTTGTTATTTGGATCCTCTTCTCCCCCAGATGCCCCCATGTATGATTTACAAGACTCGTCGTCGTCTTTTACTCGACTGATGGTGGCCATGTTACGAGGTTCAGCAAGAAATCGAGGAACCCGATGAACAGGTGGATTGCCAAACACTATGTGTGCGGAAACTCGATGCGCGTGCGCTGATGGCCACCAGCAAGGAGTTGCAGTTGCAAATGCCATGAAAGAGAGGAGAGGTCGTCGCGAGGGGCAGGAAAAGCGGTGAATTGGGGCGGCAACATTAGATTCTCGGAGGAGACGTAGAATAGGGCGGAGGATTTGCATCTGAGCAAGCGGCGGCAGGTTTTGTGGCTATGGACACAGCAGGGGAACTACAGACGAGAGGAAATCAGGGGAACTACGGGCAAACCAGCAACCAAAAAGCACACAAGAGGCAAGCACACCCCCCCCCAAAAAAAAAAAAAAAAAAAAAAAGAGAGAGAGAGAGAGAGAGAGCCCACTACCGCTCAGGACTAGGAATGAAATGAACGAGGCCATATGTGAAAAAGGGGAAAAGAGGAAGAACTAGGCCCAAATTCTTCTTCCTCTTTTTAGTTGTTTATTTTGCCCCTTTTCGTTTGATATATCGTAATGTATATCTCAACTTCTCAAGGCGTTGATCCAAGTTGCATGTTGAATGGTGGTAGCTTCTTGGTCTGAAATTTTCAGCATAACCAGTGAATCATAAGGATTTTGCATGGTATTAAGTAAAAAAAGGGTTTTGCATGGTATTTTTGTACAAGTTGAATGCAGGAATTTATGTAGGTGATATAGGGACGGAACTCCTCCTATAAAGGTAACCAACGGCCTCTCCAAATTGAATTAATATGGTTCTTAGAAGGGTTTTACAAAAAAGTAGCAGACGTTTTGAAATATGAGAATAGGGTTGCTAGTTCTATATATGCAAAAAAAAAAGACGATATAAAATACAGCGCACCCAATATATTTGAGAGGGGCGGGCAAAGAATATTACCAAAGGAAAGGAATAAATGAAAGAAAAGGAAGCTATTCAATTTATGGTAGATGCGTTAGACAAAAGGTAGAAAATTCAACTCTTACTCCAAATATAAACTTGACTTGCTACACTGTCTATAGAAATATAAAGGATGTGGTGGATAATAGGACCAAAATTTCCAGTCAAGCTTGAAATTTCTGGGCCTCATAGGATAAGAAATTCTAGTCTAGGTGACGTGAAGGTGAAGCATTGATTCTACTTGTTACTAATTATTGCTAGACATGTGTAATGACTTGATTCCCAAAAAACTACAATAAAGAATACAAGAAAAAGTAGATGCGTTGAGTCGCCCAAAAGTAAATCTTGAATAATAGGCATAAATGAACAATTAAAGAAGACACCCAATTCTTTTATCGAAGTTTGGATTCACCTCTGTGCATCCTACACCTAAGTTGAGGCACTACCAATGGAGCAGGTCTCTTTCAACCACTTTCCCCACTTCACTATCTTGATCTCTTCCTTTGCATGCAAACTCACCACAAGCTCACCACCTCTCACCACAAGCATGCAAGCTCACGGGCAACTCCTTGGCGTCAGTCTTTGTACACATATTATGTTTCTGCTACAACTTCGATCCATGTTGATGTATATATTTTGATTAGACTAATAGACTTGCACACTCACCTTTGGCAGCAGAATTTCCTTCATAGTATTATCCACATTATAGGGAGCACACAGGTTCGCCATGATCTCTACTGCTGTTGTTCTCCGTGTGATGTTATCATCATCAAGTATTTCAGTGAGACCAACAATAACGTCGTCTTGTGTGGTCATGACGATGAGGGCAGAGTTACTTTCACTGTTAGTTGACAGGGACACCAGTGCCCTCATGGCGATGGCGACAGATTCTTCTTTATCATCTCCATTAGCAAGCAGGAAGAGCTACAACAACTTTGGAAAGAGCAGTTTCTTTGCTTCCTCGCTGAGGTTGACAGACAAATCGAATGCCAGTTCTGTGAGGTTCTCCATAGCTCTCAGTTGCAGTTCTTGGTGGTTAGCAGCTTCATCATCATTGCCATGCTGATCAAGAAGAATGCTCTTGAGATTGCTCAGTGTTTGATGATTTGAGAAGATTTGACGACGCAGCCTCCTGCTAAGCTGCCCTGTTGCGCGGATGAGCTGGTATGGTACAGCACTTTACGGCACCTAGTTACAATGTTGGCCCAGGCCTTGGTTTTGACATCTTCAATTAAGGTTGCTCAGTGCTTGATGCTTAGAAGTGTTCTGTTAAACGAGTAGCAGAAGTTTAGAATATTAGGGATGCTAGTTCTATGCAAAAAAAAAAGGTATAAAATACAGCATAACCAGCGAGAGGGTGGGCAAAGAATATTAAAGAAAAAAATTGAGAGGGTGGGCAAAGAACATTGAAGGAAAAAAAATTGAGAGGGTGGGCAAAGAATATTAAATGAAGAAATAAAGAAAAGGAAGCTATTCAATTTATGGTAGATGCATGCATTATATAAAAGATAGAAATTTCAACTCTTTCTCCAAATGAACTTGACTTGCTACAATATCTAAGAGAAATAATCTCTCGCTAAGAGAAAGAAGAAATAGCTTCCAGAGATCAAGAGCTAAAAACCTAATTAGTACTCCCTCCATCCCAAATTATAAGACATTCCAAGAATCTTAGAGTTGAACTTTTTTAAGTTTGACTAAAATTATAGAAAAAAACCACAAAGATTTATGACATCACATAGGTATACGATGAAATATAACTAATGAAGAATCTAGTGATACTTAGTTGGTGTCATAAGTGTTATTATTTTATTATATAAATGTGGTCAAATATAAAAAACTTTGACTCTATAAGATTCTTAGAATATCTTATAATTTGAGATGGAGGGAGTAGGTGATAACAATACAAAATACTTCCATGTAGCATATGGCAAGCATAGGAAAATGTGTGTTTTTTCTATTTGGAAGGAAATAAACATCATAAAAGATGACCAGAGTTCAAAATAGCACATTACTCACATTGTCAAAATTTGGGTTTCAATCTCATCCATCACTCTTCTAATCCTGCATGCATCTTCAGAATTTGAATTTAAATAAGGCGCCAATTGGTACCTCAGGAAGGTCCATCTCGGATTGAACTTCTCATTTTTTGCCAGCTTGAGATCGAATCATCATCGCCATCTTGTAACATGATCACCTTCTTTTACCAACTCAGGCAATAAGCCTTCTCAGGTTCCAGCATTAATAAGAAAACATAAAGGCTTATCTCCGTCTCATTATTGTCTTATGCAGGGCCATGTTGTATTTTTATGACATGGATGAGAGAAAGGCAAGTAAGAGAAAAAGATGGCTGTTTCACGAAGCAACTATCTCATAAGGTAAAGTTTAGAACTACAAGATAACTTATACACCATTGTAAAGTAGTTGTCATGCAACTGTAAAGTAGTTGTCATACAACTCACAAACATTCCTTCGTTTATACTCAAAAGAAGCCTAGATTTTTATGAGACAACTCAAAAGAACACATATTATTTGTGTTACCACTTAAATCATCACACAATTACATGGCACTGCATCAAACTACCTATGCCAAGATACCAATGTACTTGCCCCGAGCAACCAAACCACAACACCATTTTTTTTTTGTTGACCACAGGCATGACATCGGTCTGAATCCACGGAGGATGCCAACTTATCACCACAAACAAAATCCAGCTCATCCCCAAAAAAGGAAAAGAGGCATCAAATTGAAGGGGTACAATTACACAAGATACAAAGCATGGTCGTTCATCCATCCATAGAAATATTACACAGCTACGGTGAATCTACCATAAACATTGAACAGGCCTTGCAATCCAAGGAAGAAAAACATGGTTCATCCAAATCTATCTGATTCAGATAAGTTATCAGCATGGCACCGAGTACAGTGCTCCACCACCGTCAGCTTAACAGTAGACGGAACTTTATCCTCAATGTATGTTCTAATTGCAACGGCCCCTCTACGGGCTTCCATGAGAAAACATTTACTCATAGGAGCGCACATGCCACCAGTCAATACTGCGTTATCACACTTGGGATCACCATAAGTGGTATCCAGTGTAAGGCAACCAAGTGACTTGGCATTCTTGAGAATGTAACATGTTAGCTCAACCAAGCCCTTCTCTGAATTGAAACCTGTGAACTTCACACTCTTGAGGCAGCCATGGTGCTGTTCAGGAATCTGCCTCAACTGACATGAACCATCAAAAACCGATGCATTTTGTATCTTTTCCTGGGATACCTGAAGATGAAAGAGACAACAGAAAATACACTTAAAGAATGGTCCTCCAAGGGTGATTTTATATCTTTTCAGGATGGAATGAACTGTGCCTTACATTCAACAACCAATTCTCCAAACAAGGAGAAGCATCAAGGAAAGAAACCAGAGAAAAATAATCATATCCCGAGCAAAAGGCCCAGCGCAGATAAATACGCAGGTCCTTGAGGAAGAGGAATTTGCTAGGCAGCATAGGTGTATCGACCCTCTGCAACATAGAGATGCCTTCAGATTAATTTTATATATACAAAGGTATAATGACGAATGTGATATGCACGCATTCCTACTCTACAACTAAAGTTTTGGGAGAAGCATACCTCAGAACCCGAACTGATGTTAAGAAACTCGAGTTTTGGCATATTGGATGGAAATTCGGCACGGGCATAACATATGAGGTTTGAACGGCACATGCCAAAGTTCTTCAATTGCAATGTTTCTCCAAGTGAGACTTTTATGTTCCGTCCTGGATATAAACTAAAACTGGATAGATTTTGAGCTTTGCTCTCTAGCACTCGCAGATTCAAGCAAGAAGAAACATTTAAGCGTTGAAGCTGCTGCAGCACGCAAGGTATCCTCATGCACATTATCTCTGAGCAATTTTTGACGTTTAACCGCTCTAAAGCAGGGGAGTTAGAAAGAAAGCACTCAAACTCATCATCCAAAATATGCACAGACTCCAGGCACAAACTTGTTAGGCTTCTCAATGGGCCAAGGTCAGCTGTGGGATGGAAGGTACAGAATGAAAGTTGAAGACACCGGATTGAGTTTCGGACCCCATCAGATAATACTGTGCATGGGACATTCTTTTCTTTTCTGAAACTACTATGATATGGCCCAATGGTGAGTTCTTCAATCCCAGGTTTAACAGCAACCTGAAGCCAACTGTCCAGATACTGGTCAGAATCACAAATACCATATAACTGAAGCTTGAGTGTCTTAATGTGGCTGCCTGAGTGGTTCCTCAGGATGTTGTCAATTACATAGCTGGAATTCTCTCGAGGTGCATTTGCATTTGAGCCAAGGATATGCCTATTCAAGGTGAGATTGGGATGACACCTCCAGGAACGTAAAAAGGCACGAGACGAGCAAGCAGCACGGGCAGCATCACGCAGTGGCAATAGGGAATGTATATGGTGCAAAATGTCCTGCATGTACATGCACGGGACAAAAGATAAACATAGAGATATGCCAAATGATTACGTATCAGAGAAAGAAAAATAACAGATCAACATGGCACTAGTATTGAACCTCAGATAATTCTGCAGGTGCATTGTATTATACAAGTGGAACGTAAACATGGTGATAAATTGATCCCTGCATAGACGTTTCCCCAATGAATGTACTTTTGGCTTTCTCAGAGGAAAGACGAGTTCATAACAGCTAGTACTAATTATATACTACGAAATATAATCATATTTGCATTAGACCACAGAGTAGTCAACAACATTGGTTCATGTGCATTGGTATCATCCAAATTCCATTGATGTTTAACCATATCAGTAGCATGTATAGGACCAAATAAGAAAGGGTACGGAAGTATACCATATTTACTTACAAGGTTCAAACTCCCTATATAGAGTATGAACAAGCATACCATTGATCTGGCTGAATTACTACCTTTTAGCACTACTAGTTTGTTCAGAGTGTTAAGACAGGCATTAAACTTTGTAACTAAAATAGATAACAGATCCAAAAGGATCATACAAATAAAAAAAATCATGTAAAAATAAGCATTTAAATTTAGTCCAACATATCCCTCAGAATCTGAAAGTGGAGCTCACAAATAGGAGAGTGATTAAGCCCATAATCCTAGAGACTAGAATCTATGTCAGCATGTGTGTTTATATACCTAAAAGAAATAGGAGAACAAAGGTGTGTGATTCCAGAAATTTCCCAAATCTTTAACAGAAATCTACTCATCAAGACAACAGAGGATCTAAGGCTCACAGCGGACAGTGCTATGTTGGACTTAAAGATGCAGCAGTTTTTTTAATGAGTCTATGAGAGATGAAATCGTTTTGCTTCCTGTGAAAAGGTGAAGCAAAACCAAGCTAACAATTTAGGACAGGAGTGCGGGACTGTGTACAACTGCATCACTAGGATTCTGTTCTTCTGTTCTGTCTTTACATACAGGTAGGAGTAACATTTAGCTAACATAGTCCAAAGAATTTGTGTGGCTAGAACAGTAATGGTGATATTATGCTTGCAATATCAGCCTTCCATCAGCCAAATTTGATGTTAGCTAAAATACCTCCGGAAGGGCTGGGATTGAGCGTCTCCTTCTTTTGGCAGCTTTAGAATGACCATGAGCATCTTGTTGAAAGGAAGAGCCCTTCCTTTTACCCACTGATGAAGTAGCAATCGATCCATCTGCAGCCCAACAGATGCAGATAGGGAGGGTATTAAAAGTTGCTCTGTTGGGGATCTGACTGAAACAGAATGCTGATCTCAGAATTTAAGCTCATAGTAGGGTAATACCAAAGTTCGGTAGCCGGCTCACATAATTTCAGAACGAATCAGTTAGCAGACACAGCAGACTAAAAAAAAAAAAGTTTTCTCTTAGAGATGATGCGATGCCAGTGAGTGCATAGAGAGGGCCTTACTCAGGATTGGGGTTTGTCGTTGACGCCGCTGCCGGTCTCGCTGCAGGAACATGAGCCGCTGCAGTGCCAGTAGCCCCATGGCCGGACGTTGGATTAGACAATCCCTCCCCGCGGGTCTCGCCGAGAAATTACTGCGGTTCCGTCCTCCCGTGCGTCGGATTCCGTGCCTGGGCTTTGAACTCTCAACTTCGATTCGGATCCTATAAGGCGCGGAAGAAGATGCGGCGGCGCCGGGACCGCCACCGCCCGAGCGAGGATACCTACGCCGCCGCTACGAGGGAGGAAATCCGGGAGAAAGGAACGAACAGAAGCAAATGATGCCCAAGAGAAGGCGCGGGAATATATGTGGGCTCGTTTGGTCGGTCTAGGAAGTCACTTTCAGCCTGTTTAGTTGCTTGTTTAGAACCCGAATCCAGGCCCAGATAGGCCAACGATCACGCCCTCACGCCCTCCGCCCTCCGCCGCCGCTGGAGTTCCGCCCTCCGCCCTCCGCCCTCCGCCGCCGGCTCGGAAGTGATTTCTTGGCAGACCCGATATCGTCGTCTACTACACATGGGGATGTTGGCGCTGAACCGCCTCATGTCCTTGCATCGCGGACGGCATCGGCGTCGCTTGCAAATCCGAGCCCGGTGTAAGCCTCTTCCTCCTAACAGCCCCCGCTCGCCGCCAACGTTTGGTTCTGTCGATCGATGTTTTCTTCACATTTTTGTTTCTCTGGTCGATCTCCAAAGTTTTACAACTGTTTTCGTACGAGTAAGCAACGGGGATTTCAGGAGGGTGACGCCCTGCCTATGTTCCTCAGGGTAAAAAAAAGTTAATTTTGGGAGGAGATCACAAGTGCTTGTGTGCTTTTCTGCTTTTTTTCTTATGTTTATTTATTCATGTGTCATGTCTCGGGTCTGGGCTTACCACTTCTTTTTTTTTTTTTTTTGTTGCAGGTGGACTTATTACCTCAAGTGGTAAAAGAAAGGGATCACCCTGTCAACAAGATGTCGATGGAAAATCTCAAGCTGTTAAAATGATGAGGAATTCAATCCCAGACCTTCCTGAGGTAGTACCGATGCCTTGAACTCTGATGATGCAGCTTTATAGATTGAAAGCATAATATGACCTTGACTCTTCTCCTCGGTCTAAGATAATGCAAGGCTAGGTGCAATGATATACACAGAGAATATCTCTTAGTGCTGCTATTTGGTCATATCTGAGCTAATGGCAAACTTGACAATTTCTTCTGTAAAGGCTGGTAACATGTCTCTAAAATTTTACGCATAAATGGAGGTGCTTTAATTAGTACTATGTGCTCAGAGTTGCTACGATTGGATTCTTATTTAATAGCACTCGCTAACCTTTATGATTCCCAACTAGGAGGATTACTGAACTTTTATAGGGAAAAAAATGATGGCCAGAGGTTAGTTTTGTGTACAGTCAAACTAGGCCATGAACTCAAGGATTATTAATTTTGTGCATGTGTCTATGTCGCTAGTTGCAACCAAGTTCATATGGCCATTCGTTCGCATATTCTATACTGCATGGGTGTCCACTTATCCCGTATCGGATGCGTATCTGATGTGGATATATGTTCGATACTGATATGTGGAGTACCGGGAAAAAAAAAATAGGAGAGGGCTTGGGGGTAGCTTTTATTGGCTTTTGGTTGGGTGTATTGGGTTCTACTGAGTTAGTGGGCTAGCTGGTAACAACCGTGTTGCATTACTTAGTTTGCCTATGGTTATGTTTCCCCCACACTATTTCCTATATAATGGCAATGCACCATGTGATTGTGTGGAGAACTACCTGGGTTACAATGTTTATTCCGTATGCTGTATGCATGTACTGTTTTCCTTCAATTGCAGTAATGGCTTTACAATCTCAATGTTGATGTTTTATCCAATGCTTCTGTGTGCAGGAAATATTGTTTCACATACATAGCTTGATGCCAATGCGTGATGCTGCTCGGGCTGCTTTGTGCATCTCGTGCCTTTTTGCATTCCTGGAGATGTCATCCAAATCTCATCTTCAATAAGGATACGGTTGGCTTGAAGATAAATGGGCGTGGAGAAAATTTCCATCACAAAATTGCTCGCATTCTTAAAAAGCACTCAAGGATTAGCTTGAAAACGTTCAATCTTGACTACAGTTACATGTGTGGTTTTGATGGTTCTCGTTATTTTGATACTTGGCTTCAGATTGCTCTTAAACCAGGCATTGAAAAACTTACCCTCTGGTTGCCCAGAACAAAAAAAATATACAACTTCCCATGCTCACTTTTGTCAGATGGGGTTCGAAACTTACTTCAGTACCTTAAACTTCATTTTATTGCCCTCCATCCCACTGTTGAACTTGGCCCATTGAGAAGTCTAACAAGTCTGCATTTTTCCCATGTGAGTATTACATGGGATGAGTTAGAGTGCCTCCTTTGCAATTATCTTGCTTTGGAACAACTAGAGCTGGAATCATGTGTGGAGATTATTTGCCTAAAGATACCTAGTTCCCTACAGCGGCTCACCAGCCTTAGTGTTTCTGGTTGCTATAGACTTCAAGGGATAGAAAGCAAAGCTCCAAATCTCTCTAGTCTTTGCCTTAGCGGACACAGGTTGAACTTTTCGCATGTGGAAACATTGCAAGTGAAGAAACTAGCCATGGATTATCCAAACTTCATCTGTGATGCTCGTGGCAAGCTGCCATCCAGTATGCCAAATCTTGAAGCTCTTGACATAATTTCACAGGCTGAGGTATTCTCTCTACAAGATAGGGTTATCTTTGGTAGTGATATCTACGGATTACATTGTTCATAACTGGTGTAATGTATCTCACATGACATTTTTTGTGTAGGTGGTTGATGCACCCATGCTGCCTACCAAATTCCTCTACCTTAAGCACCTAGCCATCAGGCTGCTGTTATCACCTGTTTCGCGTCCATATGACTGCTGCTCTCTGGTTTCTTTCCTTGATGCGTCTCCTTTCTTGGAGACTTTAGTATTAGATGTAAGGCACTGGCTCTGTTCATTCATTTAATCATCCAAAGCTATTTGATTATCCTGGTACTTTTAATTGAATCATCTTATCCTTTTCATGCTCAGGTGTTTCAGCCACATATGTTGTATCAATCTGTTTTTGAGGATTCACAACTGAGACATATGCCTGTATGCCACCATGGCTCTCTCCAGAGTGTGAAGATCAGCGGTTTCAGCTCTGCAAAGTGCTTGGTTGAACTAACCTGTTATATTCTAAAGAATGCGATGTCACTTGAGTGTCTTACGTTGGACACCATATATGGCTATAGGTGTGGTGAAGGTAAGCAAGAACATTGTCATACCTTGACAGCTGATCTTTTCAAGGAGGCCCATAGAGCGCTCTCGGCTGTCAGAACATACATTGAGGAAGAAGTTCCATCTACAGTCAAATTAACTGTTTTAGAGCCTTGCTGTCGGTGCCATGCTAGTGCAATGTGTATGTCCTAGAGGAGGAAAAGGGCAGATATCGTCTGTCATCATGGCTATTTCCATTCATAATTTTAAATGTGCCATGATTTGTTTCTCAAACTATTTATGGCTGTTGTCCCAAATGTACAACAAATCTTATTTATCTTTTGATGGGGCATGGTTTGTTTCTGATTTAGCAGACCTATTTAATGTTTATCCTTTGTAGTAAGTATATGATATTTGATATGTTGTGTTTGTATTGATAAGCTTACAATTTGTGTATCTGCTTAACGATAACATTTTCAGGTGCAATATGTGTTGTAATTCATTAAATTATAATGTTATTGGCAGTGTCAGCAAAACTTGGTGCTCAATCTACTGCAACCATCTCGCTATCTGACTGAGTTCTTAACTTAGGGGCTGTTTGCATCACCTAGGAGGACTAGTAGTTAGTCCACTAGTTGCTAGACCTAGTTGTTAGGTGACCAAAGTTTAGTTTCGTGTTGTTTGGATACATGGACTAGTAGCTTTTAGTCCACTTTAGCTATGTTTTGTGAACTAGTGAACTAGTTATTAGTTGAGTATGGACTAAAAATTAATCCTCCCATTAGTCCACCTGATTGGATAGCCTTGGACTAATTTTTTTAGTCCCATTATCCAAGCAGGCCCTAAACCACCTATCTGATGGATGTGTCAAATAAGGGAAGGTCATGACTAATGTGAATTATGCTATTCTTCTGTTGGGGCCAAACTAAGTACAAACATGTGGCTGTGGCCATGACCCAGGCAATAAACCCTTACTTGAAAACAAGCCACACCTGGAATGTCTCAGATACCACAGGCTGCCGCCACTACAGTGTTGACATCTCAGCTTACATTGCGGCGGGCATCCATGTTCTCTCTTGGCAGCAAAAGAGTAGCAGTACCGAGTAGGAGAGGACTGCGAGCCATTGGGAGAGATCTACGAGGTCACTAAACACTTAACATGAATTCTTTATTTCTTATGAGCTCAACATGGATGGAGTCGTAATGTGTCTCTGTGTGGTGATTGGAATAGCAGGTAAGGTTCATGAAGACAAGGACTGCAAGGAGAACAAGGAGTTTGCATTTTGTCACCTTCAAAGACAAGGTTGCGGTAGAGCGTACGATCAAGGATGCGCAAGATAGGGAGTACATAGTAAGGTAGCAAGCTCCTAGCGTGACCCTGCAAGCTTCTGATTGTTGTGCATAACATGAGTTTTTGGTAATGTATTATGCATTTATATTAGTTGGTTTGGTGGTGCAGGGGGAGATGACATTGTGACGCATTCTGTCACAGGCAAAGCACAGCTGTTTATTGGTGCCCAATGGGCAAACAGAGGTAGATCTTACAAACATTATCAAGGGGAAGGAGCCAGGTGTTGTGAATATTGAGATGTTTAAGGTGTGCTTTGTGATTCCGTTCTTGTTTTCATTCACACAGCACAAGTTGCAGATGCCTTGATAATGAGATGCTGTCGCACAGTATCAGTATGAACCGAACTGTAACCTGGGCTTCCTCTTAGTTTAGTATTATATAACCATGCTTGCGCAGACTATGCCAGCCTTAACTGTCACCACCAAGCTTCAAGGTTGATGGAAGTCACTGACTCTGAGCTGGCCTTAACTTAATGGTTCAACAGATGCTTCATCTGCATCTGCTCAGGTAAAACATTGTCCATGACCCCAAAAATATCAACTTATACACATTGTCATACTTCAAGGTTTAGGTCATTTGATTTTACAGCACATAGTTTTATGGAAATGTCCCTGCCATTCTGGAAAGTGGGCACTTCAAATGTAAATGAATTACTGTTCTTACTTTTTCTGTTGTCACATAATTTGTTGGAAACAAGCTGTACCATGCGAAAAATAAAAACATAGAAGTATGAAGTATTTGTGCTAAATGGTAACATTTACTAATTAGTTGTTTCTCACTTGGATAGTCACTACCAAGCTTGATGGTTGACGGAAGTTTGACTGTGAGCTGGGCTTAACCTAATGGTTCAACAGATGCTTCATCTGCAGCTGCTGAGGTAAAACCTTGTCCATGACCCAAAAAATATTTACACGTATTGTCATACTTCAAGGTTTATGCCATTTTATTTTACAGCCTACAGTTTTATGGAAATGTGCCTGCCATCCTGGAAAGTGAGCACTTCAAATGTATTACTGTGCCTTTTCTGTTGTCATATCATGTAATTTGTTGGAAACAAGCTGTTCTATGGGAAAAATAAAAACATAGAAGTATGAAGTGTTTGTGGTACGGTAGCATTTACTAATTAGTCATTTCTCACTTGGATAGTTGGATGAAAGATTTAGCACTTCCTTAAATTCAGGGAGTTGTGTTTTACAGAGAACTAGTGCTATGTTTGTGGGCATGATTTCTAGTGCCTAATTAATCTCTGCTTAAACTGCCTTAGATAGCTCACTGCATTGGGTGATCTGGGCAGCTGCTTTATTGCATTTAGTTGCAGTACATGGCTATAGTGCATGAGACTCCATGAATCTTATGGCCTGTTTGTTTGAGCTGCAGCTTTTGTGCTTTCCGCTCAAAAGCTGGCTTTTGGCTTCTCTCTGTTGGCCTTTTGCTATTAGCTTTTGTTAATATTTCTTAAATAATTTCTCAGCACATCAAAAGCTAGAAAAAAACTGCTCTCAGCTTGCTTTTCAGATTTTAGTTCACTTCACAGAAGCGCTTTCCAGCTTTTCAAAAGGCAGCTCAACAGCAGGGGGCTGTTTGCATGCTTTTGGCTAGCAGAAGCCAGACAATATCTTACACTTAAAATAAAATTGGACGTATATTGAATTAGATGTTTCAATCACCAAAAAATGCTCATTTGATTGCATCCAAGTCTAGTACCATGGGAGAGCTAGAATGGCTATTTAACAATTCCATCTAACCATTCTTTTCATAATGTATTCCAATGACACAAGTAGACATAAATGCACTGTGGATTGAGCTTCAATCTGCTACGTTAGGAAATGACTGCAAAATTTGCTGTTCATTGTATAGCAATGTTCGAAATGGCGCTCGCCTAGGTGCGCTTACACGCTGGATGAAGGTTGCCGCCTCGCCTAAGGGGTAGGCGACGTCCACCCAGATTCAAAGACGCACTGCATGAGGGAGGAAGCCGCGCTGTGAGCGGATGTGACCGTTGGGGGAGGACCGGCAGATGGCGGGCAGAGGTTGCTGATGGGGGAAGACCAGCGGACAGCAGGCAGAGGTCGCCTGTGGGGGAGGAGCGGCGGGCGGCATGCCGAGGAGGGAGGGAGGAGGGACTTGGGCTTTGGGCTGTTTACTGTTTTATTATGGGCCTTTCTCTTCTGTGAAGTATGTACGTCCACCCAGATTCAAAGCCGCACTGCATGAGGGAGGAAGCCGCGCTGTGAGCGGATGTGACCGTTGGGGGAGGAGGACCGGCCGACCGGCAGATGGCGGGCGGAGGTCGCTGATGGGGAAAGACCAGCGGACAGCAGGCAGAGGTCGCCGGTGGGGGGAGGGGGGGCGGCGTGCCAAGGAGGGAGGAGGGACTTGGGCTTTGGGCTGCTTACTGTTTTGTTATGGGCCTTTCTCTTCTGTGAAGTATGTGCGTAAACGCCTTGGGAAGTGGGAATGCTCAGGCTCTAAGCGGTGGGTCACCGCCTAGCGCCTTCTTGAACCTTGTGTTGGCCGATTTGCATGTCAATCTACTAATTGACTTGCCATGGGCTCAACATGTGCCAGCTCCCAGCTGTATAAATTTATGAATGAATGCTCTGTTTGCTCAAAGGCATTCTTGGCTTGTCAACTTTCATTTGCAGAACTGGAGACTTCACATTCAAATTCCTTTTTCTTTTGGGAAAGGTCTTGAATATTTACTGCAATTATGCAGGTGAAGGCTGGAGACTATATGTGAAGAACCTACCTGAGGATTTTTCTGAAGAGAACTAAGGAGCTTTTTGACAAACATGGAGAGGTCACAAAAAGCGTTAGAGGGATGCTTTGCTCATTTTGCTGAAACGTCAAGCTCACTCTTGTGAGCCTGGAGGGCTTGTTGGTATTTAGGTCCTCAAGTCTGGTTGGCTTTTGTGAGTGTGATGGTGCTATGTTGGCTACAAAAGTCTGAGCCAAACAAACCTTGGGCAGCATTTTTTATTCAATCCTGTAGCTGTGTCCAATCCCTTTTTTCCCTAATCAGTGGTGACAGGTGGCAAGATAGATGGCTGCATGGGCAACATATCAAAGATTTAGCTCTGTGCATATTGAAGATTTAGCTCCCTGCCTTTATGCACGGGTACCTATGAAAAGAGCAAATAAGAGAACGGTGGAGTCTCTGGCAGTGGATTCAGGGTTGTGCTATCATCTGTTGGTGCTATTCCATACTATCTTGTTCTTTGGGACTTGCTTGCCGAAGTGCAGCTGCAACCAGGCATCCCAGATAAGAATGTTTGGCACCTCTCATGTACGGCCAATATTCAGCTAAGGTGGTGTATATGTTCCATGGTGCAGCAGATCCTTGTGTGCGCATTTGGAAATCCTAGGCGCCTGGAAGCAATTTCTTCCTCTAGCCGGTGGGCGGTGACTCAATCGCTGTTGGACAGCTGACTGTTTAGCGTGCTGAGGTCTCTTGTGTCCTGAAGTTTGCCCTTTCTGTGACCAAGAGCAAGAACAAGAGACTATCAAGCACCTGTTATTGTATTGTGCATTTGCCCCCGTCCTGGATCTTAGGGCCGTTTTGCCAACTGCGGGAAATTTGGATTTCATGATGGAGGAAAAGGCGAGGTGGAGGGTGGAGAGTGTGTACAATGCATTGGTGGGATGAACGTGCTAGCTTGGCTGAGATAGGAAGTTTCATGTGTATGATAGATTTGGTTCTAGTGCTCCAATTCTTTTCGGGTTCTGTCAGACAATCCTGAATTGGCCTTGCAGCCTCTCCCCTCGACTCCTGGACTTGGACAACTTTGATGAATGGTGTTGTGGAGTTTGCTTTGCTGTTAGTGGTCCTATCCTATCCCACAAGGACAGAATTCGTTGTTTTATCTTGGGAGTGTGGTATGTGGAAACACAGTGAATGTGTTTCAATGGTGTTTCTCCAGGACTAGTTACTTGGGAGGAATGGTGTTTGCTCTGCTGTTAGTGGTCCCAGCCCCGGCCCTGGGGGCGGGCGAGCGGGGCGGCCGCCCCGGGCCCCCGAAACGTCAGGGCCCCTGTATGTATACGGTGTAGTAGTATGTTAGGGCATGGCTGAAGTATGCCACGCTCGCAACCACAAATACCCACGCATTAGCGACGCCTGCATTGGCTTGTCGGTGCTCTGACTTCTCCCGTGAAAACTTGTGCCCGCTTAAGAGCTCATCACGGTATTTATTACAATAAATAAAAGCAACCGCGCGCATACATGCATTGGAATCGGAGAGAAACGAGGCATCCCTGCAACTGCATAGATGAACGCTCGCCTGATACACGCAGCATGCATGTATTTCAAGTCAAATTCTACTTACTTTTTCAAAATATTTTGAATATATTTTAATTTTAGTCTGATATTTCGGATATATCCCATTTTCGTATTTATCATGATCTTAGATAAATTTTTACTTAGATTATAAAACCATGTACTAGATACAAGTGGGCCTCAATCTTTAGTCTCGCCCTGGGCCCCCAAAATCTCAGGGCCGGCCCTGAGTGGTCCTATCCTATCCCACACGGACCTTTTTGTCTTGCTTGGGAGGAATTTCTGGTGTGCATGACAGGAGCCAAGAGGTAGCTACGGAGGCTCACTTCCCTTAGGGCTTCCGCAACGCGGAGCTCCGAGCTATTAGTCGATTTCATACGTAAAAATCTCAATTGCTAGCGACTGGTTCGGCGCTAGGCTTGCACGCTTCCCCGTATACCATCAGTCTCGGTTAACATGGCCCACATCACAGCTAACGAGTTTTTCTTCTTTCTTTATTTCACTATGTGCCATCTCAGCTGCCGATTTGAGCGGACTGCTGTGGAGCTACGGAGGCTCACTTCCTTGCTTCTAGCTATGGATTTATAGTTCTTTGGGCTGGGTCGATCTTCTCTCTCAAGCTGCCGATTATAGTTTCCTATTAATGCAATGTGTCTAAGAAAAACTAAATGAAGTGAAAAAAAGTATGTTATGGTAATGTTCCCTGGTATCATACACTATCGTGTGAAATTTATTGTTCCAGTAGAAGTGACACAATCAGAGTTATTTTTTTTTACCAAAATGATTAGAAATTAATTGCCATTCGTGGCCGGAGTGGTCTCTAATTATATATGAAACCCCATGCACCCATTCTCAGCTCTCACAAAAGCATATGGTGGAGTGGAGTTCTCCAAACCGTACCGTTTGCACTGCTAGCTGTTCCACTGCTGACTGCTCCTTTCTCTCCGCAGAGTTCTGGGAGAATCTGCCATGCAACGAGAAGGACCGTCAGAAAAAATAGATATAAAGTTACATCATTAAAACATACCATATTATATGCTCACTGTATAGATCTACTCAAACATACCATATTATATGCTCACTTTGTATAGATCTACTCAAACATACTCTCTCTCCCTCCCTTTTTAAGTATTGCCGTCGGTTACGTGTCATAAGTTTGACTTGATTTATAGAAAATACATGTAATATTTATATCTTCAAATAATTTTGTTAAAAAAACTAGATCCAAAAATCTTTCCGATGATACTAACTATGATACTAATCGATAATATTTATTATTTATTAAAATTGTCGGCATTTGCTTCTCGGGAAGTGAAGCGGCAGTTATTTAGGGACGGGGGAGTACCATATTATATGCTCACTGTATAGATCTACTCATGTGGAGTTTAATAAAATTAGATTTTCTATTTTTATGATTTTTCTATGGTTTCTTTGTGATTTTTCAATGTTTCATCCAAAATAAATAAATAAAAAGATAAAATCCTATTACTATAGAAAAACCATCGTTCAAAATCGTTGCAGGAGGTGATTTGACTAGTTTAAAAAAATTCAGAGGATAGAAAAACCGATTTTATAGTTGAGAGGGTTAAATATTCCACCCCTCGTAGTTGAGGAAGTGTTATAGGTTTTTTTAAAAATTAAATGAGAAGTTGATGTCTGCAGTATGTTAAACACACTTTTATTTCTTGCATTGTTATGGCATCTAAGAACAAAGCACTTATCAGAATGCCAGATTAAGAAAAACTACAGCATAATGTATCCGTACTATGTGCACATCTATGTACGGTCAAAGTGTCAGGTACACTCCGATAGTCCGGTTTCAGATTGTGCAGTGCATCAGAAGTACAGTACACAGCAAGTCAGTACTACTCCGTCCCAAAAAAGAAGGACGCTATGGGATGCGTGCTCATCGTACTTTCTCAACTTTCACTCAATTGGTAGAAAAATATATGTAACATTTATATCTTTAAATAAATTTATTAAAAAACTAGATTCAAAGATCTATCTAATGGCACTAATTATATATTATAAATATTAATATTCTTTTTTATATAATTGCCGGCAGATGGAAAAAACTTTTTGTCCGGTGTCGGTAACGTCAAGTATTTTTGGGACGGAGGGAGTAACAAACAAACCACACTCGCAAGCTAGGGGTAGGGAGTGGCGTACAAACACAATGGCGCCGGCGACGAAGCGGCAGACGTCGATAGGGACTGGGGACCGCAAGCGGCCACGGAGGCGCTGGAGCCCGCCGACGAGCTCTGGCCTCTGGGCGAGGGGCGACGGAGCGCAACTTGCGGTGGCGAGGCGCTGCGCAAGGGCGTGAGGAAGTCGGAGGAGGAGCAAAGCTGGCGCCTGGCGGTGGCGGCGTTGCTGCTGCGACTGGCCGGCCGCGACGCGAGGTCAAGTACTGAAGTGGGAAGCGGGGAGCTGGCTCAGCTCAGGCATGGCTGGCTGCCGACGAGCGGCACCGCCTCCTGTTGGCCGTTGACGGCTTGACCGGACGGCTGGGATGGTCGTCCTGGGTGGCTAGCTGATCGGACGCCATGGACAACCTTGGACGCTGGGATGCAAACGGAGGACCGGGTCGACGCGGCTTGCCCGCGGAGTCCAACGGCGCCGCAGCGTCACTCCGCGCCGCCGCCGACGACGGCGAACTATACGTGCGGAAGGTGGGGTGGGACACGACCGTGGTGCGCGTGACGAGCGGCGCGTTTGCTTATGGGTGCGCTCCGGTCACTGGAGCGGACGCGGACGGGCTGCCCGCAGCGGCGCCGTTTGCAATCTCGTCACTTCGGTTTTTTTTTTTTGACAGGGGTCTCGTCACTTCGTCAGTCAAAAGGAAAAGGTCGCCACTTCATCAGTGACCAGATTGTCTGTAGCACTGCATCAGTGACAAGCAATACTACGGAGTAAGTACAACTGACAAATTAGTATTGCTCGCCACTTCGTCAGTCAAAAGCTCGTCTACTCCTTCGGACAGACTTGTGAACTGCAAATCCGGTTGGGAACAACAGAACGAGGATCATTTAAATACAACAAAGCAACTGGCCAGATGTAGTCAAAATCTGGAATTCAGATTAGAGCAAGTTTACAAACTCGACGTGGAAATGAGGATCTCTCCCTCTTCATGATGTTAAACTGACGACGTCACACCACATGTGGCCTCACAGGCTCACAGCAATGACTATCCGTTGAAGAATTCTCATCTTTGTTGCCAACTATCTCAGGTTCTCAATATCGTTTTTCTTTTCCGAGGAAATCAACGTGCCATCGTTTTCTTCGCCTTCCTACCTCTCTTTGCAGGTTGAGTTTTTCTTGCGCCGCCCTTTTCAGGGCCTTTTCCTGCAACCTTTGCCTTCTTCGGTGCCTTCCCCTGAATGTCACAGGAATCGGATTAGATTACTATCATGTGCACTATGATGCTGCTACAAGCATTATTCCAGATTTCAACTTCTAAGAAAATTGCAACACACTAACAGTTAGCAGCAAACATGCATGGAAGGCAGATGTACAGCAAGCCGAAATCTGGAGTGTCGGCTATCTTTGACAAATTTACCAAACTTGTTGGTATCATGTTCTACAACATTTTTTGTTATGGTTCTGTGAAATAATTCTTTCATCGAGCATGTCAACAGCAAGGAAGCATAAAAAAAAAAAAAAAAAAAACAGTGCTACTGTGGCTCATTCAAATTCCAGATAAACACAATCCAATACAGAATTTGCAATCATTGCGAATCTGCATCAGCACCAGCAAATGGAAACTTCTGTACATAACAACTATCCAGATTCTAGCTATTCATAGTTGCAGATTAGTTATTAGAACCAAGAAAACACACCACTGTTTTCTCTGCTATCCTTTTTGGTCTTTGCTTTAGGTTGACCATCTTCATTATTCTGGTCATTTTGATTAGCCTGTGGTTGATAGAGTTTTTCACCCTACTCGTCTGAATCAAATGTGAATCCATCAAGGGTACCTAAACAGATGATAGATCTTTATTATTGAGATTTGGACCACAACTTCAAGAAAAGCCTGGCTGTTACTCATAGTTCACATTAAAAGACTGAAGTTACAGCCACAATTGCAAATGCACCAGGAAATAGCTCGACAGGAGCATGCTTACGGGTCTATGCAGTATGCATGCCACCTTTATCATTAAAAGATGCTCTGGAGAAAAATGAATTCATATTTGCCTGCGCTGCCCTGCAGAAACAGTTGGGCACCTTCCAGTAGTCTCTGCTTCAAATAAAATGGACTGCGGTTCCAGTTATAACCCTTGTTCCAGTTGAATTATAGCCTCTATCTGCACAGAAAAAAAACAGTGGGTGGACAATGGTCGATAGTTGCCTTGGAATGGAAGTGGCGTTGAGAGATGCTCGAAATTATGACATGTGTAAATTAACATAGTGGATAGCTCAAGCATGCATGCAAAATTAAGTTTATAAACTTTTGCTTCTAATTGTCCCACACTCACCTGAAAAAAAAATACATCGAGGATTAAACACTAACACAAAAACAATAACCTCTACTTGGGTTTGGAACATAACTTACAACACAAAATGCCCTGGATGGAACTACTGTTGTTTTGTATATTGTTCCTGTATGAGTATGGACAGAAGGAAGTCTTGGAATATTGCATCAAGATTTAAGACAAAACAGGGCTGGTTTCAAATGCTCAGGCAGAGTTTTAGTATGATATTTGGCCTTGGACATCCTTTGACAGATTAAATCATTACTATTTGAAATTACTATCCTCCCAACCGCACCAATATCTCCACTCAATTCTATCGTGTCGTCATCACATTCAATCGATGCCTAGAAAGAAAACAAGCAAACAGAACAAGGGTTATAACTTGGGAAATATAAATAAAATAGAAATTACTTAAATCATTTTTCCTCAATCAGTTAAGGAAATTAAGTGCAGCTCTCATGCCATCATGCATTGTTCAAGTGGGAAAAAAGGTGTGTGGCTATTGTGGTTTAGTCCATGCTCCCATTGTCAAATCATTGTTCTGTACAAGTGGACATACATAACATATCGTACACAAATAAGTATCTATATATGTCATGTCTCATGATTGCACCAGTACACACTATATAATTGATATTCCTTGCACAACAATGCTAAAAAGACATTTCTTCCAAGAATAAGAATATATAAATATATTAAGGGGGAGATAGCATGTCTGTTCATAACATTTTGCTGCAAACATAGAAATTTTAATGAGAGATCCTCTTAGAGTTGAGCATTCCTTTGAACGTTGAACTTTATCAGGAAATATTAATGGTAACCTCGTGGAGAGATGGGTGACATGGCATCTTACAGAATTTTGTGTGAGTTTATCTTGCGTCATCCTTAGCATCTCCATTTTGATGTCCCAATGTGTATATGTTCAACCATGTCATTCCAAATCTGAGTGATAAGTTATCAAGTACCAATTGAAATGGAAGTCATATTAAAGTGCCTTAGTACCTGCTTGGTCTGGACCACCTTTTGTTCCAGCAACCTTTGTTTATTCAGTCTTAGTTTGCTGAGCATCCATTCTCTTGGCAGGGCTAAGTGAGTCCTCTTCATGGTTATCTTCACCAGCCCTTGAAGGGCTGTTTCCTAGGGAAGCATCAGAACCAGATGGAAGTGTTACCATATCCTTCTTTGAAGTCTACAAAAGATATAAGACTACCCACAATGTATTGTTTTGCCGGTGCTTCAAACCCTTTTTTTCTGTTTCAGCATCGGTGCCACACACTGCAGGATGAAATTGAAGCATCGGAAAACCAAGCACCGAGGAAAGTTCCTGCCTCGATGCCGAGCTGCTTTTAGAATTAAACAAATATATTTACAACAGTAGTACTTGAGGAAGAAAGGACATATTCTGATGTTCTAGGTCCCACCTGTACTATAAGCATCAATGCATAACTGGATCTGGTTGCTGGCATGGTGAAAACTTGGCAGGAGAATCTTTTCTTTGGCATCGACGACGCTGTGGCTAGTCTAATGTGCCAAAATTAACTACAAACTATAGGGCCAGCTTATTACTACTATAACATAGTGAATTTAAAACAACAAACACAACAGTTGCAATGTCTGTCGATAGAAGCATGAGATCGCGCCCAATATCCGTTTTTATTCGGGCTGTCGGGCATTTTTTTGGGAAAAAGCCCACTTTTGCTCCCTCAATTTTTTGGCCGATTTACCTCCACGAATTTCAAAACTTGACAAACAATCTCCCTCAATTTTTTAAACCATGCGTTTTACCTCCCTGAGGCGGTTTTTGATGGCGGTTTGCTACAAGAATAGTGGTTTTCTTTTTTTCTTTTTTTTTATTTATTTTAGCTAAAAATTTGAAAAATCATAGTAAATCACGAGAAAAAATCATAAAATGAAAAATCAAATTTCGTTGGACTTCACATGAGTAGATCTATATAATAAATATATAATATGATATTCTTTAATATAAAGTTTTTTTGCTTGTATTTTTCTTTTTTATTTATTTTGATTGAATCTTTGAAAAATCATATTAAATCATAGAAAAATTATAAAATGGAAAATCCAATTTTTTTAAAATCCATATGAGTAGATCTATACAATGGACATATAATATGGTATGCTTTAGTCCAATAAAATTATTATAGAAGCTAAATTTATAAATTATTTTAATTAATTATAGAAAAGCATAGATCTAAAGCTACAGAAGAAGTTATACTAAAGTATATCATATTATATGTTCATGTGTATGTCTACTTATGTGGAGTCTAAGAAAATTAGATTTTTATTTTATGATTTTTCTATGATTTACTATGATTTCTTAAATATTCAAATGATATAAATAAAAATAAAAAGACTAGCAAAAACTTTATACTAAAGCATATCATATTATATATTCATTGTGTAGATCTATTCATGTGAAGTCCAACAAAATTAGATTTTCTATTTTATGATTTTTCTATGATTTACTATGATTTTTCAAATTTTCAATCAAAACAAATAAAAAAAAAAAGACAAAACCACTATTACTGTAGCAAAACCGCCGTCAAAACCGCTCCAGGGAGATAAAATACATGGTTTGAAAAGTTGAGAGAGGTTGTTTATCCAATTTTAGAGTTCGGGAGAGGTAAATTGGACTTTCACGAAAATTAGGGGAGCCAAAATGGATTTTTTTTTTTTTTTTATTTATTAGGGGAGCCCGGCTGCAGCCGGCTGGAATCCCCTTGCGTTGATTTGCCTGGGCTGCCGGCCACCAAAGTCTACGGTTTGGCCCACGAAGCCTTCTAGCGGCAAAGAAGGTATGATCGACTGTGTGCGACGTTCGCTCAGTGAAAGAAAAATAGATATATGATGTGACAGTTTCGAATATAGAAAAAATAAAAAAAATTTATTTTAGAGAAAGTCTAATCATGGATTTTTAGAATCTAGATTCTTAACCCTTTTTTTTTTTGAGAAAAGAATCTATTCTTAACTAACCTGTTGAAATTGCTCGGAAAGCACATCTTGGCCCGGCCCATCGCCCCAGCCACCACCCACAGGCCCATCCTGTCTCCGCCGGAGTAGATTAGATAGATACGACACGACGCGCCCCCCTCCGCCGCCGGCTCCGAGGAATCGTCGTCGACTACATGGGGATGTCGGTGCTGAACCGCCTCGTGTCCTTGTAGCGGCGTCGCTGGCAAATCCGAGCCCGGTGTCGGCGTAAGCCTCTTCCTCCTAACAGCCCGCTCGCCCTCGACGTTGGGTTACCTCCGTTCCGTTGATGTTTTATTCCCTTTCTAGTTTCTCTGGTCGATCTCCAAAGTGCTTGTGTGCCTTTTCCTGCTTCTTTGCACCCCTGATATTTTGTTCATGTGTCGGTCTGGATTACCATTGCCATCCTTTTTTTTTTTTTTTTTCCTGCTGTAGGCAGACTTGTTACCTCAATGGGTAAAAAGAAGGAGTCACCCTGTCAACAAGATGGCGATGGAATATTTCGAGCTGGTAAAATAATGAGGAGTTCAATCCCAGACCTTCCTGAGGTAGGAAGTACTGATGCCTTTTAGCTCTGATGATGCAGCTTCATAGATTGAGTTCTCCTCGGTCTGACTATTTCGACAATGCAAGGATACCTGCGTACTACATGATTTATAAACAGAGAATTCTGCTGCTATTTGGTCACATCATACACTCCTACGCTAATGACGAATTTGACAGTTTATTTATAATTGCATCTGTTCTTCTTCTGTAAAAGCTGGTAACATGTCTGTAGAATTTTATGCGTAAGTGGTGGTGCTTTAATACTATGTCGATAACGTACCATATAATGGGTTGTTTTTAGCAATTCTTACTCCCACTATTCATTCATATAAGGTGTGCTTTGCCTGTTCCAAATTCACAGTTTGACCTCCAATTAGTCTTATAACATGTGAGCAATGTCCTCAGAATTGGTATGATTATCTTCTTATTTAAAAGCCCGCTAACCTTTTATGATTCCCAACTAGGAGTATTACTGAACTATTATAGTGGGAAAAATGATGGCCAGAGGTTAGTTTTGTATAAGTCAAACTAGGCCATGAACTCAAGGATTATTAATTGTGCTATGTGTCTATGTCGCTAGTGTTGTGCTGCAACCAAGTTCATGGTCATTAGTTCGTATATTCTATACTGCACGGATGTCCACTTATCCTGTATCAGATACGTGGTCGATACAGATATGTGGAGTATCAGCAAAACATTAAATAGGAGAGGGGTATGGGGTTTGCTTTCATGGGCTGTTGGGTGGATTGGGTTCTACCGAGTTAGTGGTCTAGCTGTTAACAACTGTGTTGCATTACTTAGTTTGCCTATGGTTATGCTCCTTCACACTATGTACCTATATAACTCAATGCACCATGTACCATCTTGTGGAGAGCTACCTGGGTTGCAGTGATGTTCCATGTGCTTTTACTTTCAATCAATTCAAGTAATGGCTTTACAATCTCAATATTGATGTTTTATCCAATGCTTCTGCAGGAAATATTGTTTCACATACATTGCTTGATGCCAATGCGTGATGCTGCTCGTGCTGCTTGTGCATCTCGTGCCTTTTTACATTCCTGGAGATGTCATCCAAATCTCATCTTCAATAAGGATACGGTTGGCTTTAGGATAAATGCGCGTGAAGAAAAATTCCATCACAAAATTGCTCGCATTCTTAAAAAGCACTCAGGGATTAGCTTGAAAACGTTCAATCTTGACTACAGTTACATGTGTCATTTTGATGGTGGTTCTCGTTATTTTGATAGTTGGCTTCAGATTGTTCTTAAGCCAGGGATTGAAGAACTCACCCTCTGGTTGCTTAGTACAGGAAAAAAATACAACTTCCCATGCTCACTATTATCTGATGGGGTTCGAAACTCACTTCAGTGCCTTAAACTCAGTTGTGCTGCCCTCCATCCGACAGTTGAACTTGGCCCCTTGGGAAGCCTAAGAAGGCTGCATCTGTCCTCTGTGAACATTACATGGGATGAGTTAGACTGCCTTATTTGCAACTCTCTTGCTTTGGAACAACTAGAGCTGGAATGCTGTGCGGAGATTATTTGCCTAAAGATACCTTGTTCCCTACAGCGGCTCAGCAGCCTTAGCGTTTCTAGTTGCTATAGACTTCAAGGGAGGATAGAAAGCAAAGCTCCAAATCTCTCTAGTCTTTGCCTTAGCGGACAGTGCTTTGTGAACTTTTCACATGTGGAAACATTGCAAGTGAAGAAACTAGCCATTGATTATTTTAACTTCATCGGTGATGCTCCTGTCAAGCTGCCATCCAGTATGCCAAATCTTGAAACTCTTATCATTAATTCAGAGAATGAGGTATTATCTCTACAAGATAGGTGTTCTTTGCTAGTGTTATCTTCAGATTACATTGTTCATACCTAGCGTAATTAATTATCTGACACATGACATTTTTTGTGCAGCTGGCTGATGCACCGATTTTGCCTACCAAATTCCTCTACCTTAAGCACCTAACCATCAGGTTGCGTCTATCATCTTATTCGCGTCCGTATGACTGCTGCTCTCTGGTTTCTTTCCTTGATGCATCTCCTTCCTTGGAGACTTTTGTATTAGATGTAAGGCGTTGGCTCTGTTCATTCATTTTAATCATACAAAGCTTTCTGATTAGTCTGGTGCTTTTTAATTGAATCATCTTATCCTTTTCATGGTCAGGTGTATCAGCCACATATGTTGTATCAATCTGTTTTCGAGGATCCACAACTAAGACTCATGCCTGTACGCCGCCATGAGCATCTCGAGAGCGTGAAGATCAGTGGTTTCACCTCTGCAAAGTGCTTGGTTGAACTAGCCTGTTATATTCTAAAGTATGCGGTGTCACTTGAGTGTCTTATGTTGGACACCATGTATGATGGTTATAGGTGTGGTGAAGATAAGCAAAAACATTGCTATACCTTGAGAGCTGATCTTTTCGAGGAAGCCCATAGAGCGCTCTCGGCTGTCAGAACATACATTGAGGATGAAGTTCCATCTACAGTTAAATTAACTGTTCTGGAGCCTTGCTCCCGGTGCCATGCTAGTGTATATCCTAAATGAGGATCAGCAGTCATCATGTAGTGCTATTTCCATTTAATTTAATTTTAAATGTACCATCATGCTTTGTTTCTCGGACTATTTATGGCTGTGGCCCCCCAAATGTACTACAAATCTAATCCATCTTTGGATGGTGCATGCTTCGTTTCTGATTTACCAGAACTATTTGATGTTTTATCTTTTGTAGTATTTATGGCATGTTGATTTGTTTGTATTGATAAGCTAACAGTTTGTGTGTCCGGCAAGATGTGTTGTAATTCCTCATTGAGTCATTGTTACTGGCAGTGGCAGCAAAACTTGGTGCTCGTCTACTGCAACCATCCCTGCTATCTGAGTGAGTTTCTTAGCTGTTTTGGAAGGACTAGTTGCTAGTCTTTCTTAATGCTCGTTTCACAAATGTTTTTCTCAGCTCTATTCTCAGCCGGCGGTAAGTTTTGCTAGCAGTGTGTACGTACCCTTCCCCTCCTTTACAACAATTTTTTGGTCCAGTCACAGTTCAGACAGAAGAACAAAAAAAAAAAAATCACCTGTCCTGTACACACCCATCTTCAGATTGGCGGTTGGTCCTTTGGTCAACAAATCGAGTCCAATAAGCTCGGACAGACCTTTTGCGTGTGCAGCGTGGTGAAAAGTCCCAAGCCGGTTGCATTGCGTATTGCGTGGGCGCGCGGCGTGATTGGCCGGTGAAAAGGGTGGGGCATCCATCATGACTACTACTGCATGCAGAGTAGTGTGACATCGCAGACCGCAGAGCCGCAACATGTGGTCATGTACAGCACTCATGTGGATACTGGATAGAATATGGATGGATGGCCACAGAATTGCTATAGTAGCAGCAGTAAAAAAAAAAAAAATACTACTGTAGTAATAGTAGTCCTCTGACAGTCTCCCGTGAGTCCTGTTGAGCCCGCCACAGTACACTGCATGCATGGCACATTGGCATGGAGTACAGTACACATGCGTGCCTCTGCTTTTGCTTTGGCGCCAGACTCACTCTGCTTTTTGAAAACTAAAAAAAGCCGACCGGTCGCCGGGACCCTAGCGAGACCATAGGACCATAGAGTAGCCCTCCTCTGTTCTCTCCTCGCCGCCGTGCCCGTGGGCCGCGGCAGCCGGCAGCTTTTTCTCCTTTGCGCCGCACCGCACCGGCGGCCACCGGCCATAGTAATTTCCATCTGCTGCCGTGCCGCCACTAGTGCCTTTCTTTGGCTTCCCGGGGAGGGAGGAGGGAATTCGAGGAGGGAACAAGGAACCAAGTAGTACGGCGTCGATTCAGGCGGCCGCCCGGAAGGAAACCGCCGGATTAGGAGAGGACATTGGTCCTGCCTGCAATTTTGCATCTCCAATAGGCAAAGAAATAATAAGAACACAAAGAAGCTAAGGCTTCCCGTGAATGTTTAGTGGCCTTGGAAAGGGACAATGAACAAGGATTAGTGTAATATGCCAGTGGGCAGTGGATCCAAAGACAAGACTTGGTTACAAATAGGTTGTTTGGCTGGTCATATAGTCGGCTCATAAGAGTATAAGACACTATAAAAACTTTATTGTTTGAACAGTTAATAAGTCTGACTAATAAGATAAATAGAATAAAAATTTTTAGTGACCCTGAAAAAGGAAAAGGACCTGCATTTTCTCTTTGTGGAAACTGGAAACACAACACCCCTGCATTTTCCTTTTTGCGAGACACGACCCAGGACCTAGTATTTGTCTTCGTATCATAAACAATTGCTCACACTTCCAGACGATCATTCGTCAAGCCGAAAGTCACTCCGGTCAAATTTGCGGTCTTCTTTGGATTCTTTCGTTGTCCCTTTTCATCTGTTAGTTAACTCCTACATATTCCAAAAAAAAAAAAAAAATTCCTGCATGCACAGCACTCCACCCCACTGCATCATGTCTCCCAACTCCCCGTTTTCTCGCAGCTGATACCGGTCTTGCTTCCCACAAAAAAGCAAGCTTGGGTTCCAACTAACTTAACCGTCATTGCCGACCGCTCCCCTTCTACAAATAGGAGACGCGAGGCCACTGTCACAGTCTCACTCCCCCACTCCCACCAGTCCACACTACCCAGGCGGCCGGCCGCCATGGAGCAGCCCCGGAGCAGGCAGCTCAGCCCGTGCGCCGCCGCCGTCCTCCTCCTGCTGCTCCTCCTGGCCCCGTCACTCGCCGCGGCCTTCAACTACGCGGACGCGCTCACCAAGTCCATCATCTTCTTCGAGGGCCAGCGGTCCGGCAAGCTCCCCCGGGGAACCGCATGCCGTGGCGCGGCGACTCGGGCCTCACCGACGGCGCGCAGCGCGGCGTGGACCTGGTGGGCGGGTACTACGACGCCGGCGACAACATGAAGTTCGGCCTGCCCATGGCGTTCACCACCACGATGCTGGCGTGGAGCGTGGCGGACTTCGGCAAGCACATGGGCGCCGGCGACCTCCAGCACGCGCGCGCCGCCGTGCGCTGGGGCGCCGACTACCTCCTCAAGGCGGCGACCTCCACCCCCGGCACGCTCTACGTCCAGGTCGGCGACCCGGGGCAGGACCACCGGTGCTGGGAGCGGCCGGAGGACATGGACACGCCGCGCGCCGTCTACGCCGTCACCGCCTCCACCCCGGGCTCCGACGTGGCGGCCGAGACGGCGGCGGCGCTGGCCGCCTCCGCCGTCGCGTTCCGCCGGTCCGACCCGGCGTACTCGGCCCGCCTCCTCCGCGGCGCCGTCGTGGCGTTCGAGCTCGCCGACCGCCACCGCGGGTCATACAGCGAGGGCGCCCTCAGCGCCGCCGTCTGCCCGTTCTACTGCTCCTACTCCGGGTACGAGGACGAGCTGCTCTGGGCGGCGGCGTGGCTCCACCGCGCCTCGGGGAACGCGACGTTCATGGCGTACGTGCGCGCCAACGGCGCCCAGGACGGCGCCGGGAACGACGACTACTCCTTCAGCTGGGACGACAAGCGGATCGGCACCAAGGTCCTGCTGGCGCGCGGCGTGCTCCGCCGCGACCGGAGACGGACCTCCCGGGCTGCAGCTCTACAAGGCGCACTCCGACAGCTACGTCTGCTCGCTCGTCCCCGGCGCC
Source organism: Chrysopogon serrulatus (assembly GCA_015844335.1). Lineage (NCBI taxonomy): Eukaryota > Viridiplantae > Streptophyta > Magnoliopsida > Poales > Poaceae > Chrysopogon > Chrysopogon serrulatus. Next base: position 9,049 of record JADLZL010005031.1, on the reverse strand, counting down.
GCCGGGTTCCGCGCCGGCCAGTTCACCCCCGGCGGGCTCATCTACCGGGAAGGCGGCAGCAACATGCAGTACGTGACGACGACCACGTTCCTCCTCCTCGCCTACGCGAAATACCTCCGCTCCGCCGGCGCCACCGTTGCCTGCGGCGGCGGCGGGGGAGGTGGCGCCGGCGGAGCTCGTCGCGCTGGCGAAGCGGCAGGTGGACTATATCCTCGGGAAGAACCCCGCGGGGACGTCGTTCATGGTGGGGTTCGGGGAGAGGTTCCCGCGCCGGCTGCACCACCGCGGCGCGTCCCTGCCGTCGGTCCTCGCGCACCCGGGAGGATCGGCTGCGACCAGGGGTTCGCGTACCTCCACTCGGCGGCGCCCGACGCGAACCTGCTCGTCGGCGCCGTGGTTGGTGGGCCCGACGCGCGGGATGGGTTCGTGGATGACCGGGATGGGTATGGGCAGACCGAGCCCGCCACCTACATCAACGCGCCGCTCGTCGGCGTGCTCGCCTACTTCGCCGGCACCGCCGCTGCCAAGTACTGAGTGAGCTGCTGGTGATGGTTGCCAGGGGTGTCGTGTCGTGTCCATGTCCGTGTCCGTCGAGTCTCGTGTGCGTAGAGTGTAGTGGGTCTAGTCGTGTCGTGTGACAGTGTGGGAGCGCCGCCCGGGGCACAAAAAAAAAGGGTAGCCTTGGCCGGAGAGAGCTCCCCCGTCAGTCGTGCTCGTGCCGGGTCTAGTTGTGCCCGTGTTTGTTCGTTTGTTGCTACAGTACTACTGGGTGTACCGTGTACGTGTATTTCGCCAATTCTGCCGGCGCTATTGGGACGGATTTGGGGATGGATGGATCCATGTGCTCGTACACGTATTTACTGCGGGTTACCACTCCCTCCATTCCACGAATAAAAGAACTTTGATCCATAATTTACGTTTTGCTCGTATTTGTTTTACTACGACTTATTTTATCATTAGCGATAGTTTTATAATGATTAATTTATTTTATTATTTACATAAAAATTTTAAATAAGATAAATAGTTAAATAGAAATCGTAGAAGTTAAAGTTGTTCTTTTATTCGTGGAACAGAGGGAGTACGTTGCACCGTGGTCTTTGCACGACGAATCGACGATACGGGTGTCAAGTGCCAACTCCCTGTTGGGTTACTAGACCTGGTTGGTTCGACACGTACCATAGCTGCTTCTCTCGAGTCTCGACCGTAGAGCTCCGATCCAACGGCTGCCCAGACAAAAAGTGACCAGGACCCCATTTTCAGGAGGCGGGAGACCTCCAGGCCGTCGCGCGCGCAGATTTCCCGCGCCGAGCGCTTCTGGGATATTGCCGCGCCCAGTACCCTGCCGCTCTGCGTCCCTTGCGCTGCGCTGTGCTGCAGTGCAGCAGCCTCATGTTCCAGTAGAGAATGATGGCAACAAAGAAGCTGGTTAGAGAGAATTTTGGACAGGATAACAGTAGTCTTTTGCTATCTAACTAGAAACCCTATGCTCCGTTTATGCTTTGTTCTTAAAAAACTGGTCAGAGAGTGAAAACTTTGGACAGGATAATAGTTGAATGGTTGTGTTGTTTGCTCGCAAACCTATCTAAAATGCAGCGAATTAAGTAGGGATTTGTCATTGGAAGATGGACAGATTTTTCATGCCTACAGATTTTCTTTTTCGTTGTCATAATGTGTTAATGCTCATTGTTTTGCAAGTATGTACGAATATTAGCAGCAATAAAAAAATGGTGCGAAAGAATCTCTGTTCAGCCTTAAGCTGAAAACGGCTGATTTTTATGAGAACACTTGAAATGGCAATAAGCTGAAACGAATAGTAACTGTAAGAGACAAAAATGTCAATTGCTGCTCCTGCACCAAGATAAAAAAAAAAAAGGCAATGTATCGCTCAATAGTCAATACGTCAGAAATTCTCTCCAGTTAGATGAGGCCAACAACGCTCGGTCCACGGAGTACAGGATGTGTATTTGAATTGTCCTCATACAATTTGGTCAACTTTTCTCATAACATATTTTGAAGTTTAAAAGCAGGGATCGGAGAGTCTGTCGTCCACGCGCCACCACTTCAGGTTTCAGTTTGTTCTGTTCTGTGCATGTCCTTCCGTCAACAAGAGGCCGTTCAATCACAATCCCAGAATTCAGAAACAGACGCTAGCTAAGCACCGAAGGTGCAGACACATAAATTATCTCCTGTGAAACAAGGTCAGCAACACTCAATCTATAGAAGACAGCAAAATAAATCATTTTCTAAGCCAACAAAGCTTCAGAGTCCACAGGTACTGCGTTCATCAGTTCACTACTACAGGTGCCAGAATGCAGAAAGCAATACAAGGCTATCAGAGTTTCGAGTCACATGCACTGCATGATAAAAATAAGTTATCTGAAAAAACTGAAGGTACAAGCATCATGCCATTGCAGACCTTATACTGGAACAAGAACACAGGCTCCTATCTCATCTCATAATATGTTAACACAGTGCTTCACACGGTGATAGGAGAGCCCACACAGGAAAAGCTAGTACGGGCGATATCTCCGGCTGTGGCCTTCCCCGCCTCTGCTGCTGTCTCTCCGGTCACCACCCCTCCTGGGTGGGGGTGGAGGTGGCATTCCACCAGGTTGTTGCCTGTCAACAGAAGAACAAGCTATCACAAACTGCAGATATGTGCTCAGGTGACATACGTTGAGCTTTGACATTGTTGTAGAGAAATGGTTGTAGAGAAATGGTCTTACAGGACATAGCCAAGGCGACCATCAGGAAGCACCATCGGTACCATCCTCATTCCAGCCGGTGCTGGTCCTCTGCCATATATCATTGGCTGCCAAAAGGATTATGTTAATAACGCAAAAAAAATACATAGTAGCAGTATTGCAAACATATGATTGTCTGAATGATTAGGTTGGATCACCTGGTTGTATGCAGGACCACCCCCACCGTAAGCCCCATACGGATCTCCCATGTAGCCACCACCACCATAGGGCGGAAGAGGATAATTAGGGCCTCCTCCGGACCTGTGTGAATGATCAGGTTTCTTATCTGCCAAAGGTTTGGCCATGGATACTTCCAGTACGTGACCTGCATTTAGTAAGCCCAAGGTTAGATCCAAGATGGATCTATTCATGATTAAGTACACAGTTCTAGCAACTAAAACTCCTTTAATACCAATATAAATGCCGCTCAGGATCTAAATAAATAAATTCATGACACACAATTGTACTGCAAGGTGAGAGGTGCCCAAGTAATCAGTATCGGCAACAATAGAAACTGATATGATTAAAGTGATTCAACTACGAATAATTTATATTAATTTTGTTCAAAAACAAATTCTGGTTGTGCTGCTGCAATGGCTCTGAATATCACAGGATACTGGATGATAACAGGTAGAGAAGTTTACCATCGATTTCATATTTTTCACTTCCTTTAACTGCCTTCAGTGCACTTGACCTCTCAGCAAAGTGAACAAAGCCAAAATCCCTCTTGTGCCCAGCCTTGGCAGGAGGCAGAACGATTTTTGTGACCTCTCCATGCTTGTCAAACAGATCCTTGATCTTCTCTTTAGAAACATTCTCAGGTAGGTTCTTCACATATATAGTCTTCACCTGCATAGTTGCAGCAAATATTAAAAACCAGAGTCAGAAGGAAGGGACTGATTGTAAATTCCTGCATATGAAAAATTACAAGCCAAGATTGCTCTAAAGAAACAGCACACACATCTAATAAAATTATACAGAGCTAGCACATGCTGAACCAATGGCAATTCAATTTGTAGATAACAAGCGAGTCTACACAATCAACAATAATTTTTGCATAGCCAATTCCTAAATATCAACATTAAACACACGCCACTTCAAAGATAAGCTGACTAGTTCACCAAGGCAGAATATACCGACCTATACATATATAGGCAATCGAGGAGAAGATTAGGCACTAAAAACATGCCCACATAGCACTCAGCTCTTCATACAACACTATAAACTCAGGCCTGATTTAGAAAAGGCCACTAGAGCTTTTATCAAATTACCCAAGTGCGAAATGACTAATCAGAAAATGCAACAAGGCCCAATACTTGATAATTCTTTTGGTTTTTCATTTTCCAGTGGCCAAATCTTGTTCCCAACAGATTATGACAGCAGAAAAGGCAAACTGAAATTCATTTATATCCAAATTGCTCAATTCATCTACGGCAATAGGCAGACTTGCATAAGCCTATCGTTGCAAAATCAAAAGGCCTAAGAATTGAAACATAACGATACATATAGAATTTGAATTCTTCTTCTCAGCCCAAATATCTACCTGAGCAGATGCAGAAGAAGCATCTGTTGAACCCTTAGGCTCAGCCCAACTAACAGTCAATTGGCTCCCATCAACCTTGAAGCTTGGTGATGAAAGTTTCTGCCTGGCATAGTCTGCGCAGGCGTGGTTATAATACTCAACAAAGAGGAAGCCACGGTTGCGGTTAGGGTCATGCTGATCCTGTGCAACAGCATCTCATTATTAGTGAATCTGGAACTTGTGCTGTACAAACGAAGACAAGCAGCAAGAAACCACAAAGCACACCTTAAACATCTCAATGTTGACGACACCAGGTCCCTTCCCTTGATAATGTTGGTCAGCTCCTCCTCACTCAGACCCTTGGGCACATTCCCAACAAACAGCCTGTGCTTTGCCTGGGACAGCGAGCACCGCAAAGTCCTCCCCTGCAGCACCAAAAACCATCATCATTGGATATAAGCGCATTGCACAGGACACATTACAGAATGTGGAAACTCGTGTTACACAGAACAATCAGCAGCTCGAGGGTCCTGCTAGTAGCTACTACCTTGTAATCCCTGTCTTGTATATCCTCGATAGCACGCTGTGCCGCATCCTTGTCAGAGAAGGTGACAAAGGCGAACCCCTTGTTCTCCTTGGTGTCCTTATCCTTGGTCAACCTCACCTGCCATTCCATTCATTCACCGCACATCACAATACAACTCCATGCATGTAACAAGCTGATGGTAGGGAACAGAGGATTCATTTGTGTGAAGTGTGAAACTGACCTCGTAGATTTCTCCTAACGGCTCGCACAGCTCACGGAGGTCATCCTCGGTGATGTCGCGGGCAGGCCACCAATGAAGACCTCGGAGCCATGGGGCGGCAGGGCGAGCAGGTCGTCCCACTTGCTCCTCTCCTCCTCGTCCTCAGGCCCGCCACCGCCCCCACCTCCGGCGGCGGCCTTGCCCGTCTCAGCACCGCCTTTTCCTCCCCCGGCCGGCTCCGGCTCCGGCTCAGGCTCCGGGTCCATCCCGTCGCCGTCGTCCCCGCGGCCGTCGCCGTCTCCGTGACGCTCGTCATTCTCGTCGTCCTCCCCGGGCTCCTCCGAGTCGTCGCGGCTGCCGCGGCGGCGGTACCCGCCGTCGTCGTCGTCCATGCCGTCGTCGTCGCCCTCCAGGTCCACCTGCTCCTCCGGCTCCTCCGACGCCTGCCGATCCGACATCGCCGCCGCCGACAAACCCTAACCCTAGAAAAAAAATCCCCAAAAAATCAGCACCAAAATCCACGGAGGGAAGAGAATACAGACGGGAAGTCGCGTCGGGCGGACGGAATCGCGGCGGATCTGGCGTCGGGAAACCAAAACCGGGGGGCTCGTGTTCGTTCGTTAGTTACCTTTGCGCCGGAAAAAACCTACGCGCGGCATGATTCATCGATCGATTCGATTGAAACAGGAGCAAGCAGTAGTAGTAGTATATATAGAGATTGTTAGTAGTAGTAGCAGTGGAGCGATTCGATTCAGTTGGGAACAGCAGCAGAACGAATTGGAGGGAGATCGAGGGGGGAGGAGGCGGGGAGCTTACTGGAGTGTGGAGGTGGTGGGGGGTGGGGAATTGGGCTTTTGGGGGCTGCTGCTGCCTCCGCCACCGGGTGAGGAGAGACTCGGCAGGGCAGCCCGCCAGCCTCGCGGGGAGACTTTATAGAGGCCGGTGGAGCGTCCCTGTCGACGCCCGCCGCTGTGACTTCTTGCTCTGCCGCCGCTCGATTCCAGTCCAGATCAGATCCCCGCAACAGAGGGAAGGAGGGGTAATAATAAAAACAAAAACAAACATCAACTTTGTTTCTCTTGCGCTAGAAAAACATGACAAGTTAGGGGATGTTGTACCTTTTTGTCATGTGTTTTTTGTTCCTCAGAATGGGAATATATAGAGTACATATATGATTTTGTTATTGTGATTATGTGTCTTGTCCTTTTAGTCTATAATAGTTTTTTTTTGTCACTTTTGCGATCTTATTTTCTCGTCTTGCGCGTTTTCATCACTAGATCATACCCAGTTGTCTTTGAGATTTGTAGTATTATATGTCTTTCATATGAGTTTGCGGCGATGGTTCCATTGGATCAAAACATTTAAGTGGAATCGAAGTAAACTTATTGGACAATCTTAACTCACATATAAAGATGTTATTGTTGAACCGTATACCAGTGGTGGAAAATCAAAAGAAGAACATACTGCAATGAGGATTAAACATGTGTGTGGCATCTAGCATAAATTTACTTATTGGAATCAAATGATCAAATACCATATAAATATAGGAAAATGAAGTAGTTAAGAGGAAAATACTGAAACTCCATACTAATAAAATCTACTGACTTCTTTTATTGAGAAAATAATACTCTAAAGCGATGACCTGCAGTAGTCCAGCAGCAGGGCGGTAGATGTCTAGATGATAGCGGTATACACGCACCGCAGCTATTCTGAACGTATAATACCGCATAAACTAAAAGACAAAAGCTTCTTGCATGCGGTTCCTGCTTCTCAACTCGTCGCCATATGCATATCCTTCCCACTGGCCACCGCTGCCATTCCAGACCGCCGCGTGAGTGCTGCCGGCGCCGCCCGTTGCTCCTACTGCCACTGCCCCTTTGCTCCCTCAGATATGTGCACCTCCCGCATGTGTCACCACCTGCGACCATCTCGCCATGGCCGTCGTAGGCATCTGCATCTTGCTATGCCTCTGCACCTGATGCCCAGCTCGCTTCACAGAGGTCGTTGGCTCGTTGCTACCATTCGCTTGTGGGATGTCACAATCGTCGACTGCCGTGTCTTTGCCCCGCCCTCTACATATATAGCGTCGGAAGACTAATGGCCATAGTTGTTTTAGCTTCTCACACGAAGACAAAAAGACTCTGATCTGGTGGTATTATGGTGGGTTGGAGTGCTTGCGGCCTTGCGGGCTTCCAGCGACGTCAGTTTCATGGGAAGGAGAAGGGTCAGCAGGCGGAGGGCGGAGGGGCGCCGTGGCTTGAATGAAGGAGCTGCGGAGATGGGGAACTGTGGGCCATGCTGTGATGCTGACATGGCTTTACGAGATTTCAGAGAATTCCTTGTAGTGGGTTCCCCTATTTAGGTATAGTAGATGAGCATAACATCTAAAAAGGTCTAGAGTGAGGGTATTCTAGGGCTAGTTCATGGAATCCCACCTTCTGGTTCGCGTTTTCATCATGAGCATAACATCAATAGAGGTCCAGAGCGAGTGTATTCTAGGGCTACTTCATGGAATCACACCTTCTGGTTCCTAAACTTTCGCTTCTTCATTCACTAATAGAGTGATTTTAGTGCACTATAATGGGGTGAGAAGCAGCTTGAATCATATGGTGATTGAATAAGGAGCAATGAATAGCTGTTTTTTTTTTTCATCCTAGCTCGTTGGCTAAATGAAAATGTGATTCATGTCAACTCCTCACTAGTTGCATTTATCTGTTTGGCAGAGCTCCATAAATCCGCTCAAAGAAGTTGTGGGCATAGCTCTACCAAACATGCTTTTAGTGCTCATTTGACTATTTTGGAACTTTTGTTTGCATTTGTTGAGTTCTTATAGTCATGCCATGTTGACATGCCGTATGAATATTACCACTGAACAGTTAAACCAAATACTTCAACTAAGTAAAACCTGCACAAATCAAACTGATTTTCAACAATAAAACGTCATATGTTTTATACAATGTTTAGAAGGGTTTCACTGCAACCTACTTCACCCAAGAAGTTAAAGGAAAGTCATGTTTATATGTATTCAAAAGTATTTTCTTCCCCTCGCTGATCTCGTATAGCCATTATGGAGCTAGCATTTTGCATACTTCACTTCAAAGAATTTAATCCCCTCAAAAAAGACCACCAATCAGGGGACCAGAGGTGATGACATGTACTGAGTTAGGTCTCTCCCTCACACACACACAACAACAACAACAACAATAACGTCAACAACGTTAGGTCTCTCTTTAGTCTACACATGGTCTGCAAGACGGGATGAAATGGCAGAACTATTATATGTGACCTTAATGCATGATGACCTTAATAGCAAGCATAGTTTTCGTGTGATTTGAACAGGGGAGCATGATGTGCATTATCTCGGCGTTCATTAATTCAATTCTGGTGGGCCGTGGGGCGTGGGCCGTCGAGCTTGAAGTGAGGTCCAGGTCGAATTCACGTGCTGACCGAAGAAAAAACAGCCAGAGTACTTTCAAGTGGGACCCCCTCTACATAACAGTTGAAGATCACGGGCTCACGGTTATGATATCGTCCAGGGTTGAAGAGCACGAGTGCTAGATAGAAGCACAACGGAGGTGCAGAAATGTTGAATTTTCTATATATTTTTTTTTGGTTGCATATGCCGTTTTCATCTTTTATTAAAAAAATCATGCCATGTAATAAAAGACTATATTAACTGTGCCCGTTGAAAAAAAGGTTATAACCTAGTACCTGAATTTTTCGGCCACGGCGGCCGCATCCTCCAAATGGGCCCAAGTGCTTGTCTTCTATTCCGCCGAGATATGGGCCGTTAAAGGGAAGGAGGCAACGCTTATTTTTAGGCTAAGTTCTAGGCCATTTATGTTGGGCTCTGCGGTTAATAATCTGGCCTAGCATCACAGCCCATTCTGGTTGTCACATAGTGCACGGGCAATTTGCACATGTTTTCAAACTATACATCATGCATGCACATGTTTTCAAACTGCTCCCAAATAAATCCTGGATGTCAACATCAAACTGGACGAGTCACTTTTACGATTCACACTTATAATATGGCA
>JADLZL010005030.1:0-36637 GCA_015844335.1 Chrysopogon serrulatus | reverse complement strand
CTATATTATCATAGTTCAGAAAATGATATCGACCGATGAAAAATGAAATAGCCAATTGTATTGAGTAGCCTCTGCTTTTTGTGTACATGGGTACCAAAAACCTTTGTTTCATGAAATCATTTGATACGCAGGCAACAAACATTTTTGGTCTGCAACATGATTTTTTTTGGTCTTTGAAAAGATTCAAGTCAATTTCACTAAAAAAAAGAATTTCTAAACATATGTTTATTTGCATTGTGCATGTTGAGTGCTTAATGGTAACCAACTAAGTTGTAAATGCTAAGTCTCATGCAGAAAAGAGTAAACAGTCTTTTGTTGTTTATTTAATTTGCATGTTTAAATGCTACCAAAGCGTTAGCATGGGCACTCAACTTGATTATCGTTGTTCCGCTTATTTTAGTGAAGTTCCGTACACTATTTAGGTTCTGCACTCGGATTTGGTCGAGGTATAATGCTCATTTTGATCGTTTTTCCGATAAAGACAACTCAAGCATGGTGGCAATTGAATTGCCACGCCCTTGTGTGCTTCGTGAATGCCAAGGTTTTCTTACTGTAATGGTCAAGAAGGGTCAATGTGACATGTTTACAAATGTTAGGTTTTGATGGTATTATGATGGGGATTGTCGTGCTCGCCACCATCTCCATTCCATAATACTCTCATACCCTTATTAAACGTACCAAGCTCCAAGAGCACAGTTTATTAATCGAAGAAGTGTAAATTTCTGTTTGTAGTTTTTATCACCAATCAGTTGTAAGTATTGTTTCTTATAACACTAGTAGAGTGCCCGTGCGTTGCTACGGGGTATACATAATATCTCGTGACATACAACCACATGAGTAAAATATATGTAAAATCCCATTCCATCACAAATAATTAACGCCATCTCATTCATTAACATAACCATTCAAGAAAGCAAAGATATGTCATAAATACTACAACCAAAGTTTCAAATCTATCCTTTACCCTTATTTTTGTACCCCTTTTTCTGCTTCCACAAATGGTCACGTCACCGATTTTCTCTGCCCATCCGATCTCCCACCGACAGCCTCAGAACCATCCGATCTCCCACCGACAACCTCAGAAGAACGCCCGCACATCAGATTTCTAGAGCCTTCACGTATGGGGCCACGAGAAAAGAAAACCATCGCGAAACTTCAGCCATGCTCATAGCCTGGTACCCTCTGTCACCCCCACCCCCCGACTCGTGGCCTAGTACTCTCTCGCCCCTCCCCAAACCCATGGCCCCCTGGCCGCCCCAAGCCTCCAAGGACCCTATCCGTAGCGGCCTTGCAGCCAGACCTGGGTGTCCTTCAAGTTATATATAATTTGTTTACCCAATCAACAATAACATGTCAACAAATCATACACTACTTATCTTCCTTTTTCAAAGTTTCTCTATTATATGAAATACAAATGAAACACAAATGTACAAAATATAACACTTGTATAAAATAGAAGACAACAGTACCTTTTCATGGAGTTAGGGCCTCTATGCGAGTAGACAAGATATCACCGCATTCATCATCATCATCATTCTAATCAAGAGTTTGGGAGAAGCAAATACATGTTGCAATCGGATTATGGGATAACTAAATCATTGGGGCTTACCAGGTCCATAAGGCCCGTATGAGTTTGTAGTGGGCTACTCAAACTTTGGATCATAGAGTGGATTCTTTATTGCGATTGACTCACTGTTTAAGGTGTGTCTTCGCACCTCCTCGTTGACATTTACTACCGTCATTACTAAAAAACCGTAGATAAATTCTACCCCTAGCAACAACACCAAAAATGCTTGGTATATAATTAACTTATCATTAGCAACTAGCCACTCATTTATTACTAACATTCCTAAGCATGAATTAAGTTGTCATCCTCAATTATAATGCTAAGGAATAACTATAGATTTACATGTATTCAATATGACTAGGTAGAAATAAAAGATATGAATATAATATGAATGTGAACTAAAATAGGTTCCTCAAGTTTTTTTATAATTATACCGTTGTAGCATTTTACCTAGGGAGTTCTACCAAAGTTGTCGATTTATATTTATACCATTGGAAAGGTCTATATGTAGGACTTATAACTATAACTTACACTATTAATGTGAAAGATAAACCATAACTAGAATCCTACTCATAACAGGGATAAGTCACGTGATAAAAGATATATAATAGATAATAATGATCAGTCATCATAAATAGATAAACATCAGAGCTCTTCTAGTCATAGTAATAGCTAGCCAATGGATAAACTTAGGAATAAATACTAAGGTAATTCAATAACTACGTCAATGAATAACTCTAATTAGTGCAATTATATCTAGCAATTATTGTTAAGTTAATCCTACATCATAATCACATATAAAGAGGCATCAACTAATGAGGGTATTAAGACACAAGGGTCACCTCCTTCGCTACCGTACCCATGCTAGTCCTACGCATGCGGAGGGTGGACTACAGAGGAACCAACGCAGCTGTCACCGCGCGGCGGACTACCACACGTCCCCAAGACGTCAGGGTGCACTCGCAGATAAATAAGATATCTAGACACCACATCTACATATTGTCTACCATCTACCCAAATGCAATTTGGGTAAACGCTATACGAAAGCAATTATATGAATTCAATAAGATCAAACCAACTATCCTAGACATATAATCAAAGTAGACAATGACTATTGCAATTAAGAATATATAAGAGATTAAGAACAATGTTGCCTGAATCATAATATTGAATACAATAAGAGCAAAGTACTAGAACTATACCGAACTCCGCCTCATGACGCCGGGGGCTCCTGGATCCCGAAGAACTAGAACTCTTCTACTTCTAATCTAACTAGGCTAAAGCTATGAACTAGAGAGGCTCATGAACTAGAGAAGGCTCTTGATGGATTGATCTCCAAATGACTTGATGCCTCCGTGGGGGGGGTCTACCCCTTTATTTATAGCCCTGGGGATCGACGCCCCGCCGAGATCAAACCGACGTAACCAAGGGCCAAGATGACTCCTCGTAGGCGGTGGAGGAAGCTTCTAGAAGGGGAGGCCAAACCCTAGCAGAGGGACGGGGGGGCCATGGTGGGGCCGGCCGGCCCCCACCTAGCGTCCCTCGGCCCCTCGGTTGCATCGTGTCTTCTAGAGTCTTCCCACGTCCCGCTTGTGATATTTTCGTGGCGGATAAGTTTCATGGTAAATATGCACTTGAATCCCTCTTTTTAAGCTTTTCTGAAAAGTCCCCGAAAATACAAAATATGCAAAACTCGTGGAAATTGTCGCTTAAAAACCCCTAGACTAGTGTGTAATCATGTATCCTTTTCATGTCTAAAGTTCTAATAAAAGTTGACGTTAACCACCGTCAACAATTCCCCAAGCTTATCTTTTGCCAGTCCCTTGGCAAACAAACTAAGCCTAAGTACTGATATATTTAGATCAGGAGTTGCTACAATGCTTTCATTCCTCAAAGGTACACAAGCTTTCAAATATAGATTCTCCTTCTTCGAATTAGACAGTAATTGTTCTAATCTTCAAACTTACCCATTTTACCTTTAACTATAGGGCTTTACTGCTTTTTGGATAAGTCTTGAGCAATTGAAAGACAGAACAATCAGGTCAAACACTATGTCTCAAATTCTTCACAGTACCAATATTCTAGAGTTTCTATAAGTTTTCACAATAAAACTCAGAGCTAATTGTATGACACCCTCAAGTCTCTTTATATGTGGTATTTATAGATCTTACTGAGGCATGTTGTCATGCCCTCCTATAACTAATGATTATAGTGGAGCTTATAGGAGTGGCAATTGAAAGGATCAAAATGCCCAAGAGGGGGTGAATTGAGCTTTTCTAAATTTAATCGCAACGGTAAAAGCCTAACGTTTAGCCCATTTCACCCCTTGTGCCAAAGTGTGTTCTCTAAGACTCTAGGACACAAAAGTTATGCTCCCTAGGTTCCAAACTCTACTCTAGCATGACAATTCTAGTAATGTAAACACAAGAAGTAATACGAGAATGTAAATGCTCAAAGTAAAGAGAGGGAGAGGAACGCGGCGATGTTTTTCCCGAGGTATCGGAGAGTCGGCACTCTCCACTAGTCCTCGTTGGAGCACCCGCGCAAGGGTGTAGCTCCCCCTTGATCCTCGCAAGGACCAAGTGCTCTCTATGGGATGATTCTTTGTCACTCCGACACGGTGAATCCCCCAAAACCGCTCACAAGATGAGATGGGTCATCCACAATCACCACCGGATGATCACCATGCTCCCAATCGCCACCGAGCCGTCTAGGTGATGCCGATCACCAAGAGTAATAAGCAAGAACTCTCACTTGACCAGGACTAGCCTAATGAGATGAGTGGATGCACACTTGCTACTCTCTTTCCACTAATGAGGTCCTAAGCAATGGATTAGCAAATCTCTCAACCTCACTAGGGCTCTTGCACTCTCAAGCACTCACAAGGTGTTCTTCAGCAGTAGGATTAAGCAAGAGACCTCAATTGAATGAGGTAAGGGAGTATATATACCCCCCACACAAACCCCCACACGAAGAGGTATTTCAGGCGGTTTAAGGTCGACCGGACGCGTCCCCGGCCGTCGTTAACGCTAACGTACTCGCCGGACGTCCACACCGACCGGACGCGTGTCGAGTCCGGTGGCCACCGACCGGGCGTGTCCGGTCCGATTTTTGCTCGTTTTCAACCTCTCGAGTAGTGACCGGACGCCTCGACTCCAGCGTCCGGTCTCTCAGGTGATCGACGTCCCGGCCCGGCATGGACCGCGGAAGCCGATGGCACCGGAAGCGTCCGGCCCATCGCTGTGGTGGTCCGGTCACTCTGGCACCCCACATGCACTGACCGGACGCATCCGGTCAGTACTGTGCCAGCGTCCGGTCAAGCCAAAATAGCTCGAAAGACTTTCGTTTTCGTGACCTCTCGCATGGCTTTGACTCTACTGATCTTTGGGCCAATTATAGGGCTGCCTAGGACTAGAATAAACAAGTGTGCACCACACCTAACTCACTAGACTCACCTAGGTCAAGTTACCCATTCAAACCAATCTTAATAGTACGGCCAAAGGTAAAAACAAAGTCCTACCTACTCTAAGTGTCTCTCCAATGCCAAACGACACTTAGAACTAGCCGTCCTTAACCTTGTCGTCCATCCTTTGAAAACCGAAAACGATCTCGATCGTCGGGGCATGAATACCATTGATTGCCCAATCAATCACCATTATCGTGACCTAACTCAAATTGTTTCTGCAAAACACACGTTAGTCACAATAATCTTACGTTGTCATTAATCACCGAAACCCACTAGGGGCCTAGATGCTTTCAGCAATAACAAGGATAGGTATACTTGTAATTCATATATTGTAAAGCCAAACAATGGATCCACAGAGAGTCAAGGCATACAATCAAATCAAGATGTGCATGTGTATGGAATATGGTGGATAGGTGTATATAAGGTATTTAGTGGCTAATTCTAATTCTACTTTTGCTCCTTGAGGATAGATCTCTCTTTTAATCTTAGAACTTTTCGTGGGAAAAACATGGGCTATCTTTATTCATTTTCTTTTCTCTCTTCTCTTTTTCTCTCTTCTCTCTTTTTTTTAGGGAGGCGGGTATCTAAGTACCCATTGTTTTAATTGCTAGGACATTTGTCCTTCTTTTACTCCCTTTTTTCAATAACTTCCCTTTTTTTCATAGCCACATGCATCCTTTGAATACAATATGATAATTAGAGAGATATCAATAAGTACTAAGAGCAATTAAACAAAGGCTGTCCTATGGGTTTATATATATCTTTGGGTATTTGACTCCCAGTGTAGGAGAAAACAATTTTTTGGTGGATCTAAATGAAAGTGGAAAATGGTTGCACTTACTCCTAGAGTAGGAGTAATGTATATGTGAGTGGAGTGTGCATGTGATCTTGATTTTAAAAGCATGACAAGACTCATAAGGTATACGACAAAGGTTGATCGAACTCAATGCAAAGCAAGCAAAGATGAATGAGCAAAAAGTTTTCTTAATCTAAATGTATATCATATATGTCTTTGGTAGGAATTCATACTTTATCATACAAGAGCTCATCATGTAAGATCTGTTTTGCTTCTGGTCTTTTTTTCTTCGGTGATACTCCCCATCTTGCGGTGATGCGTCGTGGTGCCTCCTTCCATCTTGCTTCGGTCTCTTTTTGCTTCTTCCTCTTCTAACTCTTGCTCTTCA
Source organism: Chrysopogon serrulatus (assembly GCA_015844335.1). NCBI lineage: Eukaryota > Viridiplantae > Streptophyta > Magnoliopsida > Poales > Poaceae > Chrysopogon > Chrysopogon serrulatus. The sequence continues at coordinate 30,420 of JADLZL010005030.1, read as the reverse complement.
TCTTTGTTTTCCTTCTCCCACGCTTCTAACCGTGCTAAGATCTCCTCCTTTTCTTCCTTGGCGATCCGGTCCATCCTTTCAACTTCTTCGCCCAAATACTCCAAATGAGGTGCTTGTTTGTTCTCTTCTTGCTCGGGAAGCGATCTTCATATTTCACGATCTTGCCAGAAAGTCTTCCCATCCACAAGTGAGGCCGGCGGCCGACAAAGATGCTTGGCGTCTTCTCCTGTTGCGTTGCTTTTCGGCCTGCTCATGGTTATTTAATGTTCTAAATTGACAAATGCACCTTTCCTGTAGGTAGGTTGAAGTGGATTTGTCCCACCCAATGTAGATGTTGGCGTTAGCGGTGTAGAGAACGGTCTTCCCAAGAGGATCGGGGAATCATCGCCTCCCCGCATGTCAAGGACTAGAAAATCTGCAGGTATATATTGTCCTTGAATTCTTACCATGACATCCTTGACTATTCCTTCAGGGAACCTTAGTGATTGGTCCGCCATCTCGCAATCAATACATATTGGGTATAAAGGTAAATTAAATAATTCATCATATACCGCTTTGACATTACGTTGCACCGATCCAAAGGCCACCACGACGGTGTGAGGAAAGGTGGTGTCTTTGATAGTGCATTCAATGATTGGGACACCGGATCACCTCTCTTGATTGAAAATGGCTTGGGTAGTCTGTGATCGTTTTCTATGTTGAGAGCAAAGTGATTAGTTGAGTTGTCTCCTCGGTGCATGCTTGGTCCTCCTCCATCTTCTGTTGTTTCTATTGTTCTTCTTCTTTGGCATTGGTTGCTGTTTCTTGCTCTTCTTGTTGCTGAAATTGCTTCGGGGCTGCAGGAGCTTTCATGATGCGGTTCTTGAATGTGAATCTCTCCTTCTTGTCTTTGATGGACAGGGACGATCTTGGCAAACTCCACATAGATGATGGCTTTTGTTGTGCATAGGAATGGTCGGCCCAAAATGATGGGTGTCTTCTCATCTACTCCCTGTCTCCATGACCACGAAGTCAATCGACATATGACCGTCCCCACTCTAATAACAACTTCTTCTAGTACTCCCTCGGGGTAGCAAATGGACTGATCTCGCAAGCCGCAAGCACATGTTTGTGTACAACAGGGGATCATTTAATATTTTCTCATAACTTGGGCATGATGTTGACACTTACGCCGAAATCGCAGATAGCCTCTGGAAAACTGTGGCATCCTATGGAGATAGGAATAACAGGTCTTCCGTGGTCTCCCATCTTCTCTGGGTAGAGAGTGGTTAATCCACCGTACATCCGCGCAGCTCAATATGATATTGGGTTGCATTGTGAATATCAACAAGGCTAGCGCTTTCTAAATCTTCTCGTTGGCCTGGAATCTTGCCTTTCTCTAGTGGAGGAACAAAGCAGCAGCCTAACCGAGCTAATTGTGATTCTAACATTTTATTAAAGCTATGCCGATTCTTTATGGCAAAAAGCAAAAGTATCCATTCTAGCATGTATGTTTTCCAAAGTTTTATCATTTGATGTTAGCTTCCTAGTCATTTGATCTAGTAGTTTGGATTGACTAGTAACTAATTCTCTTAAAGGCGGAAGGTTGTAATTATTAAAGTTGTTACCTTGGTTGTTACCTTGGTAATTACCTTGTCGAGGTTGTTGATTCCACCCTTGATTTTGCCGAGGACGATAGTAGGTGTTATTGTTGATGAAGTTCACATCCTCTTGCAAAGGTGTAGGGCAACCGACACCGAGTGCCCGTAGTCTCCACATTCTTCACATGTCATATGGGAATCATTGACGTGCATGACTTCCTTCTTCTCGATATCGAGCTTTTTCATGATGAGGTCTAGCTTAGCAAAGACCATGTCGGCTTCCTTGAGATGATGGATTCCTCCTCCCTTCTTCTTGAGGTTGAGTAATGTTCTTCATTGCATGTTGAGTTTGAGGCCATCTTCTCGAGAAGTGCTTTAGCATCGGCGAGCTTTAGTGACAGAAAGCTCCCCCACCGCAAAGATCAATAGACTCACGGGTGCTAGAGATAAGCCCGTGATAGAAAGTTCTGCATTAATAGCCACTCCTCTATCCCGTGATAAGGACAGGTCTTCAATATAGTTCTCGAATCTTTCCCATGCTTCAGTGAATGATTCATCATGTTGTTGTTGGAAACTTGAAATCTTCCCACGCAGAAGCATTGGTCTTGGTCGTAGGAAAGAATTTTGCCGTGAAAGCAAATCGAGCATAGGTCCCATGTAGTGTGCTTATCTTTGTTGATGTAGAACCACCGCTTAGCTTTCCCCAATAATGAGAACGGGAAAAGACGGAGTAAGATAGCATCTTTTGATACTCCTCCGATAGTGAAGGTGCCGCAGATTTCTAGAAAGTGTTGTAAGTGTGCACTTGCATCTTCATGTCCTTTTCCACGCAATTGGCTGGCTTGAACCATGGTGATGAGAGCAGGCTTGAGCTCGAATCCATTCTCCCCAAAGTGTTGATCTTTGGTCCAAATCCGGATGTTTGTTTGTTGGGGCGCAGAACTCTCGCAAACGACTTCTCGGCCATGTCTTCAAACACAGGGAGCTAGGTTTTCACCTAAATACTCTTCTCCCCGGTTCTTCTACTTCTTCTTCAATTCTTCTTCCAAAGGTTTGAGCCGGCTCCTCCGAAGAGTTAGCTTGAGCAAAGAAAGGGTGTTCTTGATGGTGACTCGAATTTCTCCCTTTATTTCTCGCAAGCCTTTTCCTTCTAAGGAGTTTCTCCGGATCGCCAAGAAAAGTTCTTTGGAAGAGAAAACCATTCATTCATCACCCCGCATAAGATAAGAAAATGATAACAACAAAGGGTGTACCTGATAGAGTTAGAGATCGATTGGTAATATGACTTTATCCATGTGTATATAGGTCATCAATATGTTCTAAGTTTATTGTGCCTTCCCCCAAGAATCGGCGCCAAAAATGCTTGTTGGCATTTCTAACGTCACTACTAAAAGGAGAGATAAACCCTACTCCTAGCAATGACCCCGAAAATGGTTGGTATATAATTACTTGTCATTAGCAACTAGTCACTCTTGAATTACTAACATTCCTAAACATGAAGTAGGTTGTCATCCCCAATTATATTGCTAGAAAATTAACATAGATTTATATTGTACTATTGTGACTAGGCTGATAAAATATATGAATAAATGTAAACTAATGGGTTCTCGCAAGTTTTACGTGATAATTATACAGCTTGTAGCATTTTACCTAGGGAAGTCTCCGTGTTGTCGATTTATAATTATACCTCCGGGAAAGCTATGTAATAAACTATTATTGCCATATTGATGTGAAGCTATGATAAACGATACTACCTAAGTCGTATACTCTACTTATAACAAAAGCAGAGGTCACAAGATAAATAAAGATAAATACGGGTGATAGCATAATCATCAAATATCATAATTAAAGATAATCATCGAGCATCTTACTAGTCATAATCATAGCTAGCCATTGGATAAACTACGGAGATAGGTCTACAACTACGTCAATTGAATAACTCTAATTAGTGCAACTACATCTAGTAATCATTGCTAAATCAACCCTAAATCATTATTACATGTAAAGAGGCATCAACTAATGAGGGTATTAAGACCTAAGTCACCTCCTTCGCGACCGTGCCCATGCTAGTCCTACATACGGGGGTGGACTACGGAGGAACTAACGTAGTCAAGCCACCTACGCAGACTACCACACGTCCCGGCATATCGTGGTGCACTCGCAGATAAACAAGACATCTAGACACCACGCCTACATATCGCCTATCATCTACCCATTGTACATATGGATAAACGCTATACGAGCAATTACATGAATTCAATAAGATCGAAGTAACTAAACTAGACATATAATCAAAGTAGACAATGACTATTGCAATTAAGAACATATGAATATATTTAGAGTAAAGTCTCCCTAATCTGAATAATGAATACAATAAAGTAATTAAGAACTAGATCTATTACCGAACTCTCGCTCCAAAAGACGCCAGGGGCTCCAGATCCGATGAAGAACTAGATCTGCTCTACTTCTAATCTAGCTAGCTAATCCTATGAACTAGAAGGCTCTTGATGAACTTGAAGGCTCTTGATGCTTGATGGCTTGAGACCTTGATGAATAATGAATTGGCTCTCTCCGTGGGGGTCTACCCTCATATTTATAGTCCTGTGGGATGCGCTGCGTGCGCCGGGCAGATCAAACCGACGTAACGTAGGGCCGAGATGCATCCTTGGAGGCGGTGGAGGAACATTCCGAAGGGGGAGCAAACCCTAGCCAGGGGGGCGCCGCCCGCCATGGTGGGGTGGCCGGCCCCCCCTGGCGGCCTCGACCCCCCTCGCTCCTTCCTGTGTCTTCGGAGTCTTCCCCGAGTCTTCCCGTGATGTCCTTCGTGGCGGATAAGTTTCGTGGTTATTTTGCGTTAAATCCTCTTTTTTCAGCTTTTCTCGAAATCACCCCGAAATTACGTAATATACAAAACTCGTGGAATTTGTCGATATAAAGCCCTAGACTAGTGTGTTATCTTGTTGTCCATCGGGTAAAAAGCTCCCTAGTAAAAGTTGACGCTAACAGTGTCAACAGAAAATACCATGGGGTATCCACATGGGGCTTTGTGATGCCATGAGTAATGCAAAGAAATATTTTTGTTGTTTTTATATTTTTTAGTGTGTAAACAAAATTATGCTACTAAATAAATTGCAAATGCATTAAATGAGATAACTACCATTCTAACCTTATGGCTAGGGTACGGAATTTAAAGTCTACCGACAGGACTTAGATAGAGGAGAACACTTACTCGGTGGGTTTATCGTCCCGAGGTAACCTCGATCCAACTCCCCGCTTCGTGGTGATGCCGCACTTGCCTCCTTCCATCTCGTTTACGTCTCTTTTGCTTCTCTCTTTTTCGGCTCCAGCTCTTCGGTTTATTCTCTTTCTCCCACGCTTCTAACCGTGCTTTGATAACTAGGGGATACTCTCCCCAAGCTAGATGTTTGCTTGTGGTTGATCGTTGAAGCTGAGTGGTCCTCACAGAGGAGCTCATGCTTATAAGAGCAAGTGTTGCCTGAATACTTCAATCTCATCACCCAAGAAGTTACTTCCTTCACACAGGGGTTAGTCGTATATCGAAAAAAGTGTACTTCAAGTGATGAAGATGAAGATTCCTAGGTAAGCTGGCTCTTGGAGTCATCCTGGAAAAAGCTCTCACAAAACACCAAAACTTGTGGAACGGTATTAGGATAAAATATTAATGATTAGCCGTTTTTAGAGGACCGGGTTGTTGTGGAGGTTTTAAAGTATTTTTATGATAGCAGTATTGCAGCAGGATGCTCAATTAATATATATATATTTTTTTAGATTTTATGGGTTTATATGCATAAAGTGCAAATGCATGATATATATTTTTATTCTGTAGGCCACCACAATGAGAACTCCTACAAATTTTTACGCTACAAGGGTTTCACATGGGGCTTAAAATTTTTAAGATGCATGAATGTAGCTTAATGCAAGACTATTTATTTTCTTTTGTTATTTCTATGTATTGCTAATATAGAAAAGTAATCATGCTTAAAGAGAGAATAAATCATACGATGCAAGAAAGTAAGTATAGATAACTAACGATGTTACCTCACGGTGAGGGTTTGATGTTTATAGTCCTTCGAACCGGACTTCTCCTTGCAAAGGGGTTCATTGAGTACTTTGAATTGCTCTTGGACGGTAAGGATTGTGGTGGTGCCTCTACTAGTGGCTCCCAATGGCGGTGCCACCTTCTTTCTCTCTCTGTTGTAGGCGTCTCAAAGCCAATCTTATGTGCATCATTATTACTAGTTGAGAACTTTCATTTGTAGAATTTAGGGCAGTGTCTCCCCACACTTTAATTAAAGTATGTTCTGCCTATAAAGACAAGGTAGAGATCAAGTGCATGGGCTCTGCTGGTGGGAAAACACCAACAGAATCAAAAATTTATTCATCCTCTTACCTTGGGCATAATAAGATTGATTTTATTCATATTGTTCATTCCTATCATGGGTGAGAGGACTAGAAGTATAAATATAACATTTAAACTTATGAGATAAAGAGTAAAGTTACTTAACCATTAGAAAGGCTATTAATCTTTATAATATATCAAGAATAATAGACGAAGTATTTCTAGCTTACTCGGTTAAGATTGAAATTAAGAGAATGGTGCTATGAATAAACTTAGAGAACAAATCATGTTAAGTTTAATCAGGTTGATCAAATTAAGTTGTAACTATAACATGGTTGTATTTTCATTTATTGCGTACCAAGATCAAGAGGAAATTAATGACCACTTATCTTAAAATGTTACCTCCTTTATTAGAGCATGATGAAGGGTAAATGAAGTTCAATGGTCTTCTTTTTTTTTTTTTGTATCATGGGTTATTTATTAGCATCTTGTCTCGTATGTTGTACTCCTTTCTCATTCTTCAGACCTCCCGCTTCTCTCATTATGTCTTTTTCTGCAGGGGGTTAGTGGACAACACATACCCGAAGGAATATACTATTTATTAAAGTAGGGATAGTGTTTGTCTAAGAGTTAAAGATTAATTTGTAGCTCGTGCTTTCAATGATTCATCACTATTTTAAAATCTCTTTTTTTTTTTTCATCAATGTTAAAGCAAAGATATTATTTTGAAGCATACCCTTAACCTTGAATTGATTCTACGAATAATCTCCCGATATGATTTAAATATTTTTTTATATAGGAGGGGTTAGTCTATATGTACAACTAAATTCTTATATAAGTATGCTTGATTTTTATAATGTTTAAATAATGTTCTAAAGCATACTTATAATAGAATAAGGAAGTTTACAAGACTAAAGGTATTTATTCACATAGAACCAAGAATATGTATGGTGAATCATAGGAGCATTTTATTTTATATATATATTAGAAAGTTATGTTTGAGCATGGCATAGGGTAGAAATGACCAAGACAAATTAGCAACATGATATGAGATGTTAATTGTAGTTATATGTTGCATGAGGCTTGAACAAACGTATTCCTCATATCTTCATCTTTCTAAGTAAGTGATGACGAACTTACTTGGAAGAGGAGGATTCGGGTTTATCTGTTGGTGAGAGCTTATGGTCTTGCTCAAAGAAGGCCTTTCTTTTATTCTTCGTCTTTTCACCATTCAATGAAACTATGGAAGATTATATGCTCTTCACTCATCAACATTTTTCCCGATTAATTTGTGGTTGATGAGCTGGGGTCTATTGGAGATGCGATAATGCTCACTTGACAACTTCTCCAATAGATTAAGGTTGTTCTTCCAAAGAAAATGTTAATGGATACATACCCAAGGGAATAGCAAGATTAAAATACAGGTTTTGTTGTCCATACTCTTTTTTTTTTTTTTTTATGATTTTCTTCTATGGTAATCGGGATGATATATGATTTAAGATTATTTAGCATAAACTGTGTCTATCGTGCTTTACGTTGTTGTTGCAATCTAGCATGATTCAAGGCAAAGATGACTTACAACAAAGATAAATGAATAAACATTGATAGTTCTTTGTGCAGAGTTATTACCTACCTTGATTCATCTTATATGTGAATTCCTTTCTGGACTTACTCAGATTGAATTTGAGAATTCTCCTATAGGGGTTAATTTAACAAAATAACTAGTATCTACTAAAGTGTACTATCAGCTCAAGAATCAACATAGACTCATATCTAATTTTATTCAGGAAAGGATTTTAACCTAAGCACCTTGCTTAATTCAAAAACCTTTTTAGAAGTAAGATCAAAACACCTTATGATTTAAAAATTAAACTAGACACCATGTCTACTTTAACTTAGAAAAATAGTCAATGCTCAATTTCAAGGGTGTATGAAGATACTTCTAAACCTAAGCATACTATAGAAAATACAAGTAGCATGAAAGTACCGTAGAAGTTTATTCAAGTAGAGATGAAAAAGTATGATTAAAGTGAGTTTTTTTTATATTATTTATAAGAATGCAAGTTGGGATGGATATTTGGATTGTAAAAAGTAAACATATGGTGGAATGCAGAAGATAACTACTCATCAAATTTAAAGTCCATGAGCAAGACTCTCTCACCTTTATTTCATCATACTTACCATGACTCACATGCTGAAATTTATGAGTGATGCAACATCTATATTTCCGTCACTTGAGATATGAATTAAAGTCTTATGACGTCGACCTCTTTCTCCAACATTAGATTTGTTATGTTTCTTTTTATTTTGTGGGGGCATGCCGGAAGGTCGTAAACCGGTCGCTTATTACCCCGCATAAGATATTAAAGTAGACAAACAAGGGTAATCCTCGCTTGAGCAGGGTTAATGGTTATCTTGATCACATAATTGAGTATAAGTCTATCAATGTTCTTAATTGCCTAGCTACCTTCCCCGGCAATGGCGTCAAAAATGCATGTTGACATTTACTACCGTCATTACTAAAAAGCAGAGATAAATCCTACCCCTAGCAACAACACCGAAATGCTTGGTATATAATTAACTTATCATTGGCAACTAGCCACTCATTTATTACTAATATTCCTAAGCATGAATTAAGTTGTCATCCTCAATTATAATGCTAAGGAATAACTATAGATTTACATGTATTCAATATGACTAGGCAGAAATAAAAAGATATGAATATAATATGAATGTGAACTAAAATAGGTTCTCAAGCAGTTTTACGTATAATTATACCGTTGTAGCATTTTATCTAGGGAGTTCTACCAAAGTTGTCGATTTATATTTATACCACTGGGAAGGTCTGTATGTAGGACTTATAACTATAACTTACACTATTAATGTGAAAGATAAACCATAACTAGAATCCTACTCATAACAGGGATAAGTCACGTGATAAAAGATATATAATAGATAATAATGATCAGTCATCATAAATAGATAAACATCGAGCTCTTCTAGTCATAGTAATAGCTAGCCAATGGATAAACTCAGGAATAAATACTAAGGTAATTCAATAACTACGTCAATGAATAACTCTAATTAGTGCAATTATATCTAGCAATCATTGTTAAGTTAATCCTACATCATAATCACATGTAAAGAGACATCAACTAATGAGGGTATTAAGACACAAGGGTCACCTCCTTCGCGACCGTGCCCATGCTAGTCCTACGTACGGAGGGTGGACTACAGAGGAACCAACGCAGTTGCCACCGCGCGGACTACCACACGTCCCTAAGCATGTCGTGGTGCACTCGTAGATAAACAAGATATCTAGACACCACGCCTACATATTGTCTACCATCTACCCAAATGGCCGCTTGGGTAAACGCTATACTGAGCAATTACATGAATTCAATAAGATCAAACCAACTATCCTAGACATATAATCAAAGTAGACAATGGCTATTGCAATTAAGAATATATAAGAGATTAAGAACAATGTTGCCTGAATCATAATATTGAATACAATAAGAGCAAAGTACTATAACTATACCGAACTCCGCGCCTGCATGCACGCCGGCTCCTGGATCCCGTCAAGAACTAGAACTCTTCTACTTCTAATCTAACTAGGCTAAAGCTATGAACTAGAGAGGCTCGATGAACTAGAGAAGGCTCTTGATGGATTGATCTCCAAATGACTTGATGCCTCCGGGAGGGGGGTCTACCCCTTTATTTATAGCCCTGGGATCGACGTGCGCCGCAGATCAAACCGACGTAACCAAGGGTCAAGATGACTCCTCGTAGGCGGTGGAGGAAGCTTCCGCAGGGGGGAGGCCAAACCCTAGCGGGGGGGCGCCGGGCGGTGCCATGGTGGGGCCGGCCGGCCCACCTAGCAGCCCCCTGCCCCGGGTTGCTTCAGTGTCTTCTAGAGTCTTCCCACGTCCCGCTTGTGATATTTTCGTGGCGGATAAGTTTCGTGGTAAATATGCACTTGAATCCCTCTTTTAAGCTTTTCCTCGAAAAGTCCCCGAAAATACAAAATATGCAAAACTCGTGGAAATTGTCGGTTAAAACCCTAGACTAGTGTGTAATCATGTATCCTTTTCATGTCTAAAGTTCTAATAAAAGTTGACGTTAACCACCGTCAACACCGCCCTATACCTGTCTCTATTTACTCTCATTGCCTCTTTACGAAATGGAGCTTTATTATAAAGCCTCTGTCGTTTGCGCCTTTCTTCTCGTTGCTCAGATGTCATATTTGCATATGTCATCCTACTCTTTGCAATAATGTCTGCGTATGTCATCTTACACCTTGCACCATCATCCATGACTTGTTCATTTGCTAACTCTCTTGTATGCGAAGCATCACGATTGGTTTTGCCTGTCGTTGAAACATGGGTGCATTGTGACTTTCTTTCTTGATTAACTATGCCGCGAAAGCAAGAACCACATCATCACCTACATAGTTGTTTTGAGTTAAAAGAGAAAACAAACATCAACAATCCTCTCATTGCGTATAAATAAGCTACCGATAGATTTACCAACAACAAAATGTAGGTGTTGGCACCCTATTAATAACAATGTAATTACCTAATAATCGATTAGATATAAGTATAGCATCAATGTTGTTTGCATGGAGTAAATCATTTCTATGCAACCAATCATTTGTTTTATTAGGATCTATATTTTTCTTATCTAATGTGTCCCGACCATCTATCAATTCTGACACATCACATATAAGAAACATCAATAGTATAATATCTATATTATTATTCACAAACCATTGGTAGTTTCCATATGTAAGTGTTGCTCCTTTTTTTTTTTATATGCTTCTCGACGTTTTTATTGTGTTTGTCCCTTCTCTCTTGAGACATTGCGTGCCATCGAGCCTTATCTCTTTCTCTTTGCGTTGTCCAGAATCTCTTCCTACAATGTTACATCCATGTACTATTGATTATCATTTATAATATAAATAATATGTTGAATTAAATATAGTAATTGCCCATGTATTTTGTTACCTCCATTAGCATTTTTAGTATAATATGTTGTTATATAGCTTAGTATTTTGTGATTCAATGGAGGTAAAGCATAGTTGTGATTCAATGCTAAAGCTATATATAGTATAAAGCTATATATTTAATTGCCCAACTTAGTATATATAGCTTTATATAGCTTAGTATAACAAAATAATATATAGTAATTGCCCAACTATGCTAAAGCTATATATTAGTATAAGCTATATATTTGTGATTCAATGCACAATTGTCCATTGAATCACAAATATATAGCTTATACTAATAGCCGCTTGTTGATGGTTCTTAACGTCTATTTTATACCATCAACTAATGCTCAATATAACATGATATCAACCATAAAACATAGTTGTAGGGTTTGATTCTAATGAGTTCCATGAGTTGTGTTGTTCTCGATCGTTTTGCAGGTATATCTAATTTTGCACAGAATAAAAGTATCTTAAATGATGAATTAGACTACACCATTGCGACGGGCTCGTCGAGACGATCGAAACGGACACATCATTTGCTATATTCGGAGTCTGGAGTCAAAAGATATCAATTCTACACAGAAACCAACACTAGAAGACTCTAGAAGGCACCGTAAGACGACGTACCGAAGGTGGGGCCCACCTGCTACAGGGTGGGGCCGTCCGGCCCCCCCCGGCCGGCCGGGCCCTCCACAGAGCCCATTCGGGGCCCGCTTCGACGACGGAGGGCCTCCTACCGCCTTAGGGTTTACATCTCCACCATTGCCGAAGTCGAATTAGTCCCACACGCCTGCCTAGAAGAGATGGAGGCTTTTCTAGACTATAAATAAAGAGGAAGACCCCCTCCCTAAGGGCACCACATTATTGGAGATGTAGAGGCGTCCCCTCGAATGGATGACCTCTCATCTCTAGAGAATTAGGGCTAGACTTTCCAATGTAGTTCTAGTGAGAGTTAGGGAGAGCGGCGCTACGCCCGTTTCCTGAGGAGTCTTCTAAGAGTCATCGAGTTTTGGTACGTCTTTGTATTTATTCTTTGTAAGACTTATGCTTTAATATATTTATTTTCTCTATTTACTTTTATGCATTATATTTAATTGGTTAGTATAGTTGTTATACTTTAGCATAGGATCTCCGCCTTTGTATTAGGTGCTCTAGTTATTACGTGTGACTAGAGTAGTAATTGTAGTATAGACATGGCGTCTAGACTATAGGTTACCCGAGATTGCACCCAGTCCAACATATAGTTGTGGTAGCCCTGTGTGGTGACAGCCCGACGGCCAACGTATTCCACCATGTTAGGGTTGGTGTTTGTAGGACCGTAGTCAGAGCTTCCTAGTCCCTTTCTCACTCCTTTCCGTGACTAGTGTTCTGATGTCCCGAAGTGTTATTGTGTGATTACTTTATTTACCATGAATCAGTTATTATAGAACCTTAGTAATAGACAAGCATTCAGGAACCGTGATCTCTCCCGTTGTCCTCTCACTTTAGCTATCTACTCTTTTATCATAGAATTCTTTGGTGTGTGTCATATATGCATAATTCCTATCATCAATCTATCGTTTACTCCCTACTTTAGTCTAGTTGGTGTATTAAGTTAGTAGATACATGATGGTGAACTATCAATGTCTCTATCCATTGTTTCCCAGTGGTAAAATATAAATAACGATACCTGAATACTCCCGGTAAAATGCTACAATGGTTTTCTCGGCGCTATGAATCTTTCATATTTTAATTGTGCATAAGAAATACCAACAAGCATTTTTGGCGCGGTTGCCGGGGATAGGGATTTACCTCTATTTCTAGTAGCGACGTTAGAAATGTCAACACCGCTCACCTCCTGAACTGTCCTATACAAAATTGGCATCAATAAGTAACTTAAAAGCACATGGAAGCTCAGTCAAAGATCAACATGCTATCTTAGAATGCTCTAGAATTGTTAGAGCAGTCATTTTCAGGATGACAAGGTGATGAGATCTACATTGGTAACATGGGAAAAAACAAGTATTGGTTTGTTCTAAAAAAGGAGTATTGGTTTGTTCCAGTGACCATTATATTTTTACTTTTATGAGGTGCATATTTTCATTTATATGGTGCAAAACCATTTTAGTAGTACAATGCAGGTTCGCAACTGCAGCAAGACTATGTGCAAACAAACAACTATTACTCAAATACGTCGGATATGGATACTTACAAGGAACACTGTCTAGTAACTCAAAAAGTAACTGCAGCAATGGATCTTAAGTTCCAGATCTAGGACAAAAGCTATCTGTGTATCTTCATGCCCTCTTCGAAGTGTTAAGATTAGTGAAGCTGTCCAAATGGTTTTCTTCCCTAAGATTTTTACTAAATAGCAATAGATGTTTTGTAAGAAACCAGTGAGGACCCTAAAGAGCCTACTAAGCATGATAGTTTGTTCCAATGACCATTGGCAACAAAGGAAAAAAGGAGTATGGTAATTCTAGTCTGTTACAATGACCATTATATTTTTAGCAATATTTTATTTCCGAGGTGCATATCTTCATTTATGTGGTGCAAACAATTTTAGCAAAATCAAAATAAACTTGTAATCCACTTAATAAAATCTAGCAGCAAACGCTTAGACTCAGTGCAGAAAGTCCTGTAGACACCAAATGGACAGCCTAGGTACAAACCAGCAAAGGAAATTAGGGATAGAAACCGAACTGTTATTTCCTAAAAAGAAGCTGGTTGTGGGTGTAGCTACTCGATGTCAAATTTTTTATTTCTAGATGCTTGATCAGAAGCCTGGCTGCAGCAACAGCAGCAAGGACTCAATGACTACAATAGCTAGAAACAAACAACAGGAGAGTATTGTGTGTGCTGAAATCAGAAAAGCATACACATGTCTTAGTGCAGATATGCACAGAGCCATGCCCTGTATATTCAGGAAGTTTTTTTTGGCTTCCAGATTTTTGTTGCCACTAACAATGCAAAATGCAAAAGGAATAACCAGGATACAAAGCAAATGAATGCAAAGTGTGTACGCCATGATTGAATGGCAGCTCTGAATGTGTGTTCTGACTTTAGATGTGCGTACACTTGTGGATTGATTGCAAACTAAGCAGCTCTGACTTTAGATGTGTGTTCTGAATGGCAGGAGTCATAAAATTAACCGAAGGACAATATTAACACCCTGATGCATAGTCTAGCTCTTGAGAGAAATCCAAATAACATTATAGACCACAATCAGCACTTTGATCTGCATTTATATGACAAAAAAGGAAACCTCAAGCTACTGCCCTAATGACTTAACGTCAAATGAAAATGCTCTGTATTATCTCTTGCTGCTTCTCTGCTGCCACTTTTCCAGTTTATAACAACTTTCAAAAAAAACTTTTCCAGTTTATAAGCAAGAGCTATGGGATGTCTTTTGTTCGACTCAAGCAAGCTTACCAATTCTTCAAGTTGGGAGCTCTAATTGGTTCAAGTCTTGGGGAGAGAAAGCTTCAGGTGAAACAATCTTGAGGTTCTGTGACTGCACCTAAATTCTGACATTATTATAGTTCTATGATTCAGATATTCCTAAACTCTGGTAATAAGATTCTCACTGGGTAGTGATGACAATATAGGAGGGCATACCCAAAACCAATAATGTTAAAATTCCCTTGTACTTGCACTATTTTTTACTCAAAATCACACAAGTTCATACTTTGATATTATTTACATGCACATCAGCTACTTGGACTACTCATGTTTTAAGCTCTTATTAAGTGCTTCCTTGTGACTGCTTGAATGGAATAAGCAGCAGGTCAATTTTCTTGTATGTGACATAACTGATTCAGCTCAAGTGTTGTCAATGTGAAAAAAACAAAACTTAATTAGAGCTGACTAATTGACTCTTAGTTGTAACAAGCTGCAGTTTGTGCTCTCAGAAATTAATCATCATTCATCCCTGTCACCAATTTGGTTTCTCTCAATGCTCCCTCCCTCCCTCCCTCTAAGTATTAATGTTGTCTTCCAAACAAGATCTACTACGCTTCAGAGAAGATACAGTAACTTTTACCTGAACTGAGCATATCTAATTGCCGCAAACCAGATTGTCATTGTATAACAACAGTAAAATGTCTGTTACTACCATCTTCCTCTCAAATCTAATCCATAAATAACACGTGAGAGTGAAAGCAGCAGTAAGCAACCATTGCTTATACGCAATGCATCAATCTCTACTATAATGGAATTGTTAAATTATACTCCGTCCACCCTAAAAAAAGTCCCCCGCTGAGGGGCTCCAACCATTGCGTACCCCCAAAAATATACACAGGAATTTAACATCATCAAAATCTATGGTCTTTAATCAACCCCTCGCCATCGCAATCGATCCAACGGCCTGAAATGCAAAGCTTCAGCAAACAAGCCTCAAGCCTCAAGCTGCCCTTCCCACACGCCACGCCCCTCGCCCAGAGCTCCGGAGATCGAAGCCCCTCCTTCTCTTGGGAAAAAGAAAATAATAAACCCAAAAACTCGGCTCGGAAGTCGAAATCACAAGGCAGGGTTAGGGTGATGGCAGCGGTGGCAGCGGCTCCGCTCCATGCGCAGGAGCACCCGCGCCTAGGGTTTGAGCGAAGGGCACGGCGGCTGCTTAGGCCACGGGCGTGGAGGATTGGACTTGTTAAATTATACTCCGTCCACCCCAAAAAGTCTCCCGCTGAGGGGCTCCAACCATTGCGTACCCCCAAAAATATACACAGGAATTTAACATCATCAAAATCTATGGTCTTTAATCAACCCTCGCTTACTGCAACCAGATCCAACGGCCTGAAATGCAAAGCTTCAGCGCGCTGAAGCGAGCTGCCCTTCCCACGCGGCCACACCCCCTCTCGCCCAGAGCTCCAGAGATCGAAGCCCCTCCTTCTCTTGGGAAAAAGAAAATAATAAACCCAAAAACTCGGCTCAGAAGTCGAAATCACGAGCCAGGGTTAGGGTGATGGCAGCGGCGGCAGCGGCAGCGGCTCCGCTCCATGCTCAGGAGCACCTGCGCTAGGGTTTGAGCGAAGGGCACGGCGGCTGCTTAGGCCGCGGGCGTGGAGGATTGCGTTGCGGTCCTTGAAGGGCTGCTCGAGTGCGCAGATTTGCTTTTCCATGGTGGCCTCTTCGCAGGCCGCGTAGTCCTCAGGCGGTGGCGAGGGCAGGTGGGTAGGGAGACGGAAAGCCAGGAGGCAGGTTCAGATGAGGAGACGGCGGCGGTGGCTCCATGCATAGTAGCGCCCACGCCTAGGGTTTGGGAAGAGCATGGCGGCTCCACGCATTGGTCTGCCTCCGCGACGCGCGAGCATAGGCGTGGGGCAGCCTCCAGCCTCCGGGGAGGCGTCTTCGTCTTCGGCGGTGGCAGCACGGGAGGCTGCTACCGCCGCCGTCGCGTGCGCTCCGACGGCCAGCCAGACCTCCGCTGGCCGCTGCTACCTGGCCGTGGCGCCACCCCGCCGCACTCCACCTACGCCATGAGTCCTCGACGGGGGCGCGCGTCCGAGGAAACCACGCACGGCTCCATCGAGGAGGTAAGGGCAATCACCGATCATCATCACCGAATAAAAAAAGGCGACAATCACCAATCAACGCCCATCGAATCCTTCGCCCCTCGTGCTGCCGCGCCCATCGCTCCAGCTGCCTGTCGCCGCGACGAATCGTATTCTCTAATTTCCTCCCCTAGCAACTCAACCCAGCAGCCATAAGTTACGGACACCACTTGCTATTTGCTAAGCCAAAGCCTTACTCTGTACTCGCGTTTCTCCTTTTTTTTCTTTCATCTTCTCTAATTTCCTCCCCTAGCAACTCTATACTAAGCAAAACAGGAGCCGTGATCCGCATTGTAGCAATCGACAAGCCACGAACGCCAAAAGTTCACAAGGTATGTAACACTGATTTAATTTTAATTAGATGTTTCTTTTGCAGTTTTGGATTATAGTTTGGTAAATTGAAACCCAGTTCCCCTTTTCTTATGCTATTCCAGAGTTGCAATTCATGAGCCATGCAGACAATATCTATTGCCAAAGCTGGCATTAAAAATACTAAACTCGAGGACTTCAGTTCTTGCAGTGAATGGTGATTGTCATTGTGTTCTCCTCTGTTCTTTAGAACGATCAGTGATTGTCTATTGGCCTTAATTTTCTGAAGTAGCTAATAACTGCAGAATATCCTACCTGGGATTGGGTAGAGTAGGAAGAAGAAGAAGGCAGCACAGATTGACAAACAGGTTACTATATTTAAATTTATGTTTGTATTCTAGCTGTTTGCTTCATCTAGATCATCTTAACCCTACAGTTGTTTCCATACAAATATCTAATCCTATGTGTCAACCTCCTATATTTTTCCAGTGAGTTGATTGCTATCAAAATCGATCACTAAACTTACCTCATTGTTGTGACTTGGTATGGTTGGTTACACTGGACTCTTCACTTCTTGAGTTATGTTGTTTAGGCTTGGAAACACATTCTCTGTAAATGCATAGGACTTATGATCATTGCCCATCGCATCACTTGTTGTCAAACAATTCATGTTGCCAAGCCATCAACTTTTATGTTCAGCTTATACATATTTTCTTCTTCTCCACTGGTGCTTTATGACTGTATAAATGGATGACTCCTGTTTGACTAATGGGTAGCTGTTTGAGGAATCAATTTTCCTATATATGCATTGAATTGTTTTCCTTCAACCATGAGTTCTGCCATTTGTGGAGTTAGGAAATTTAATTAATATCTGCATGCTTTGGTTATGACTGCAGATTATAAAAGCTAACAAATAGCAATTGGAGCTACTTATGTTGTTTTAGATCAGATACTTACGCTTGGTCACTACACCAATCTAGCACTTTGGACCTGCAAGGTAACTAGCTGTTGTCGGATTTGTTACATTACCATTTGATGTCTCATGATTCAGGTATCTATTCGACTGGTTAGTCTTCATGGCCTGCAGCTTGACATTTCAATGTTCTTTTTACAGGACATGTGCTCTTGAATAGAGCTTGGGCATTTCTGCAGCAGCTTCAGAAAGCAAGGATTGAAAAGAGGCTTCAGAAAGCAAGGATTGAAAAGAGTAAGTTCCCATGTATTCTGTGTTTAACATTTCACGCAGACCTTTTGATTTAACGTATAGTAAGGCATGACTTATGAAATACCAAAAATTGAATAGTTTCCTTCTTCATTCTTAAACAACAAGGATTATACTAATTTATTGTGTATATGATCATTTTGCTTTGGTCAAAACTGTAGTATCTTCGCTGCTATGGCGATACATCCATAACATATGTATGCACTGAAAGTCTGAAACTCCTGCAAGTATCAAATGTGTCTATTCCCTTTTGATCATCACCGTTTCATTGAATCCTGAAGTGAGTCTTTTCCAAGGTCAACTGTTCATTAGCAAAGTCAATCGGAGTATTGCAATTAAAAAGATTTCTCGTAATAAATTTAGGAAAAAGTGAGATTGGCAGAACATGTGCTCCATCAGCCAATGGGATTAGAGTTATCCACAACCTAGAGAGAGAGAGAGAGAGAGAGAGAGAGAGAGAGAGAGAGAGAGAGAGAGAGAGAGAGATGCCAATTCTCAAAATATGAGGTATTTAAAATTAACTGAGTGTCTCCAATTTTTGTGACTACATGTTGAGAGAGAGAGAGTGAACGAGGTGATGCCAATTCTCAAAAGCTGAGGGGTATTTAAAATTAACTTAGTGTCTGCAATTTTTGTGACTACATGTTGTTTCCTATTAGGTCAGTGATAACTCAGACTAATATCCCAGAAGCTAATGTTAACATTCAAATATCATCTCATGCTGGTTTGAGGCGTTAAGAAGCTAAGCATCTGGGACATATTCGGGGGGCAAAGGTACTGTTGGCTGTTGATTACTACCAGTTATTTTATTTTACAGACAAGCTGATTGCAATTACTACCATATCTTTGTATTGCAGACCTGTACATATAGTTTTTTTTTGTGAAGTTGTGGACATTTATAATTATAGTTTTCTGGAGTTGGGACAAGATAAATGATTTAATTCTGTTGCAATTTCCTCCCTATTTTTAGAGATCCTTTGTCATGACTAATTTGTAAATTTGCTTGAACAATGTTCGGATATGTATTTCTCTGTTGCAATAAAACAAATTTGCCCATGCATTTTTTAAACAATTTGTCCATGCATTTCTCGTGTATACTATGAACACTATTTGGTCAATTGCCAAAGAGAGTCTCAGATTATATTCCAGGACTGAAGAATTAATTGCAAAGTGAATACTGATGCATCTTGGTTTGATTTTGGAGGTTATTCAGGCTTCTGTGCGAGTATAGAAGGAGTCATACCGATGCATCTTGGTTTGATTTTTCTCAATTTAGGCAATTTTAAGGATGTGGTGGGCAAGAATCACAGGGCTACAAGAGGCTCGCTGACTCCGATCAGAAGCTGCAGTTTGGTAGGGTGCAGAGGGTATCTGTGATGTCGAACCTCAGCTATGCAAGAGCTTGAGCAGTGCTACACGCAATCCAGCGATTTTTTCTTAAAGAAACAAAATACAGTGATTTGCTGGAGTTTTGCCCTTCTTGATTCTCTCCTTCCAAGAGCATGGCTAAGTGATCCGTCTGTCTCTGAAGTTGCAGTGCTGACTACCAACTGAAGACTTATGTGCACAAATATTGTTCCTTGCAATCCTTGGAATGGGATAAAATTAGCCAGAGAACATAGCTAAAGTAATATTATATTCCTGATGGTTTTACTTTTATTAAGAGTTTGCTCATAGCAGATTGCTGTAGCATAATAGTTTCCATAGGGAAGATGCTTACACAATTGTCAAGATTGTTTTGCCACTATCGTTGGCATGGATAATGTTTCTCCTAACTGGAAACAATTATGTTGCCTTTTTTTCTGCAATGTGATTTGGTTCTTTTAGTTTGCATATATATTAGAGATCAAATTTGTATATACCTAAATATTGCCGTAGCGTTAGCACGGACATTATACTAGTAATAACAAGAAATCATCACGTGAGAGTACATGAATTTCTATAGTGCCCACTCCACCTCTTGACCACTTGCAGAATCATCAATCATCGCCTAAAATAGCAAGAACAAATCTCCTACGAGAAAGAAAAGGTCCAGCGGGATCAGGAAACCTCACCTCCGTGCAGGCTCAGGTGCAGTCGGCGATCAGGGAAGGGCGGCAGGCGGCGCACGACGAGATCGGGAAACCTCCTAATTGCCTGGTTGGAGGCCGCGTCGACGCACGGCGCCGGGACGTCGCGCCACTTCCAACACCGAAAGCCGCACCGCCGGGACGTCGTGCCGCCTCCACCACCGGAAAGCCGCGACGCCGGGACGCCGCGCCACCTCCACCACCAAGAAGCTGCGCGGCCTCTGCTGCAAGGGCCAAGAGACGCCGCTCCGCCGAAGGCACTCTGCTTCCGCCGCGTGCTTGCTTGGCGGCGTCTGTGGGTGGGAAACCACTCTGCCTCTTTCTTGGCGGCGTCCGTCCGTGCTCGCTTGGCGGTTGTGCGGGCGGGAGGGAAGGAGGCCATGGAGAGAGCTGGGTCATGCGCGGCCGGGGCGAGGTGCGCCTCGTGCGTGGGCGGCGCCAAGGGCGGTTCCACGGACGCACGACAGATGGAGCGAGGGCGGGGGATTAGCGGGGAATTAGTGAGGGACGGGGTGATTAGCGAGACGAAAACGATATCATTTGGGTCTTTTTAGTAGTAGGACTAGGCAGCGTGCCCGTGCGTTGCTACGGGATAACAAAATTTTTATATTAAAAGTATATGGATCGCACAATAAAACAACAATATTGTGAAATCCTATTTTACCATATTTTGCCTATAATGTGTTCAAGATATTGTTGTAGGCTTGCAAAAATTAAAAATCTATAGCAATTTCCTTCATACATGAATAAATCAATAAATAGATAAAAAATGTTCTTGCCTAACAAACATTCAATTAGAAAAGGCAGTAAGAACATAGCAGATCTTGTCTAATTTTGTAGCATATACTCACAGTACACATTTTTTTACACCATTCCATGTCACATGGCCTGTTTATAAAGCACAAGAAGTTCTTCCCATATCTGAATTCCTAGGATGTGAAATGTTTGGGAAACTTGTGCTCGCGTTACAAACAGAAATTCTTTCCCCCGGCTGCACTACAAGTTCTTCCCATATCAGAAATTTCACACCTAGAGAAATTATCAAAAGAAGAAAGATGCGAGCAAACCTTCTTGATCCTAGGAATGATGGTGGAGAGCTTGATTATCTGCTTGTTGATCCTCTGCCTCCACCGCAGACTGGGACAGTGTAGTCCCATATAGGCCCCCAGGCAATGATGCAACCACTGCTCTTCACAAAGATGTTGTGTGGCACCCTGTGGTTGTTATATCATCCTTCATCGTGCTGCAGCTGACACTCTCATCAGTTAGCTCTAATGATGCAGCACTGAAGTTCCAGCTTATTGGCCTTATATTGCTGCCGCTGGTGAGGCCTGTGGATCCATCAATCCTTGTCCCTGCTTAGCACGAGCAATTTAGAAGCAAGAAATGCTATGTCCAAAAGATAAATAGACGCCATCCACATACTACTATTGCAAGTTGCCTACCTATGTTTAGTAGAAAAATAATCTTGGTAAGTACTGTACATGTATACACATACACCATTCTGACTTGTTGAACCAAATATGATTGAATACACGCACTTGTCTATATAAATCCATAGATCGAAATTGCCTTAATCCTAGGGGGGCTTGTGTTTCCCTTATAGATTACAGTTCCTGCTATTCCATGTCTTATACACCAGTAGCAAAACAAGCACTAATATTCTTAGTATAAATATTGGGTGTAGCTTCTTATCTTCTAGGCATGGTTTGCAAAAAAAATGAAATTAGGTTGTCTGATTTCATAGATAGAAGACACAGATTACAATTATGGCATTCATTCGTGTTGCTACTACTACTACTACCATGGTACTTCCCAGGTCATGCAGAAAACAGGGATCAACTCAGACTATGAACTAATTGGTGAGCTGTTGATCCCTCTATTTCTAGCACAAACATCTGAATATGATGTACTGAAAGAAAATAACACAGCAAGAAGGCTTATATTCACCATTTGCTCAACGGAGATATGATGCAAACAGAGGAGTCCTGGACGACAAAACACTTTCTTTCATAGAGCATCATCAGGTAGAATAATGCTAATGATAACTTACAGTTACAGACCAGATTCACACCACATTGGTAGGACAAGGCTGTGCAGATATTTGAATCAAGGAAGAAGCTTGATTTCGGACAACTTGCATTGTACATAATGCTACTGATAACTTACGTCCGACATGGCAGCGGCCTCCACATCAAACACGGTGCCGGCACTGCCCCATCACGGCCAGGCGCATGCGAACCACCGGCGTAGGCATCAGCCGAGCTTGCCGGAAACGCCGAACCCAGCGAGATCTGCATCTCCAAATCATACCATGCTGACAATGAATAGATCTACCCATGAGCTCCTAATAGCTATCCATTAATAACTGGCAATGAATAGCTTCTATATTTTTTTTATTTCATACTGGAGAACAGAACCGAACAAAAATTGAAATGCGAAGGCATAATCAATCAAGTTTTCGTTCACATGTACTACTTCTCCAAAAGCAATTGCATCATAAACAGTATTAAATAAAGGTTGTTCAACATCAATTGTTCCTAGGCAAGGGAAATTAAACGTGAGTATGTGCTCACCCAAAACAGGTTGCAGGTGGTGTTGAACGGGCCGGGAGCCGGTTCTGGCCAACAATGTTTTAGGTCATCAGCGACGATCTGGCTTGCGCGTCAGCCTCCTCCTCCACCACTGGAGAAGCTGGAGCCACCTCATCTCCATCCTCCTCATCCAGGCCCGCCACCACTACTGCGCCAACAGGCGGCATACGCAAGCGCAGTTGCTACAGCCGGCGGCGGCAGTGGTGTAGAGGCCGGTCGACGATGCCCTCCTGGTGCGCGGCCGTCGTCAAAAGTTAGTCAGACAATCAAAACTGAGGAAGAAGAAGTGGGTGGGGAGGTAGAGGGGATCTGGAGTCGACGAGCCAGAGGTAGCTGCTGGAGCTGGGGACGCCGAAGCATGACAAGACTCCGCGTCTCCACCACTGTGAAGGAGCGTGCTGAGGAAGAAGAAGTGGGTGGGGAGGTAGAGGGGATCTGGATCCTCCAGATCCAACAATCGCCGATGAGCTAGAGGTAGCCGCCGGAGCTGGGGACGCCGAAGCATGACAAGACTCCGCGTCTCCACCACTGCGAAGGAGCGCGCCCCTGCGATCCCCGTGGGGCAAAGGCGAAGACCCAACAACCTCGGGGGAGAGGAGACGACGCAGATAGATCGGGACGGCAGTGATAGGACAACGGCGGAGGAGATCGGGATGGGTGGGGCAGTCGCACCGGTCGTGGATTCCAACGGGCGGCGCTTATCATCGTGATCCCGACGGACCTGCGCCGCAGCACGGCGGGCGCAGTGCGCAGTGCCGGGCGGGCGAGAGGCGCATGGGTAGGCGGCCGGACGGGCATGCCGGAGGGGGGAAAGGGTGATTGGGTGAAGGACGTCGATTGGTGGCCTTCATTTGCCTCGCGTTGATTCAGCGCTTGCCTTCTATGTGCTGCTTTCCTTCCGGCGATTGTTTCCTTCCGCTGATTGTGGCTAGCAGGAGCAGCGACACACGCTTCTTTCCTTTTTAATACGGTGATTGGCAGGACGCAGGGAGGCAAAACGATTCTACCGTGCGTCGTTTACCGCACCAAATAAAATCTCATAGTTTTGTTCTTTTTTTATTTGTAGAAGAGAAGAGATAATATTCACTCATCTCTGTAGCAATCTTGTCACCTTAATCTCCAACTATTATTTGAGAAATTTGGCCCTAATAGTATATCCAATTCTGCACTCCTCTCTCTGCACTTATCTGAAGCTCCCAAATCAATGAAGAGGGATGGTAATACGAATAAGCACGGGCCGCAATTTTCAATACTGAAATTGAGCAAAATTAAATAACACAGGTTCCAATTGCTCCTAGGATTTGCATCCTCTTGTTCTCAGGGTCATTGCATATCAATCATTTCATGACTAACAAACAAAGATTGTCATTAGCAAAGATTAAATAATTGAAACTGCTCTAGAATTGTTAGAACAATTTGGTTTGTCACAATATGGTCAAAATTTGTCTCTTCTTCCTGCCCTATGATAGTTGAGAAGGAATTTTATTATATCTATGTGTCCTATACTTGAACACAATATTCTAAAAAATTATTAACTGCAGTTGACATTGTCAAACCCGATTTTCTGAAAAGGTACCAGTGTCCAACTTGTGCTTCTATGAAAGTAATCCTAGACCACAGCAGTCTTGGAGCATTATGAAAATTCATTTGGTCCAATTATCATGATTCTCAACCCCAATTTCTGAATTCTAGCAAAGTAAAAAGGTATGAATAATAGCCTAATCCATTGCCTAGCTGACCATTCTAAAGAAACAACAGCCATAGCACCAGCTCAACATTTATTCCCTGGTTGATTCCACCAAGCAATCGGAGCAATCAACCCCCAAAGCAACGATAGGAACTTGAGGAGGGGGCGGTTTACCTGGAAGTCCTGGTGCACGAACTTGAAGGTGCCACTGCAGTCGCACAGAGGCCGGGGCGTTCGGGCGGGTGGCGCCGGTGTGGCCAAGTGCTGGCTGGCGTGGGCGG
Organism: Chrysopogon serrulatus; assembly: GCA_015844335.1. Taxonomy (NCBI): domain Eukaryota; kingdom Viridiplantae; phylum Streptophyta; class Magnoliopsida; order Poales; family Poaceae; genus Chrysopogon; species Chrysopogon serrulatus. Next base: position 5,797 of record JADLZL010005030.1, on the reverse strand, counting down.
CGGCGTCGCAGCCAGCTAGGAGCCGGCGACGCCGGCACGGCCACCTCCTGGCGGTGCGGGCCGCGGGCGCCGCGTGGCAGGTCGGGCGACCACGGGCGGCGCCGCAGCCAGCCTACGGGCGAAGCGCAGGCAGGGGCGTTGAGGTCGTTGGGGTGGGCACCGGCGGGCGCTGGTAGCGTCAGTGCACCACATCTTGGCGGGCGCGGGCTATGGCGTCGCCGCAGGTCGGAGCGCCACGGGAGGCGCCGCAGCCAAGTCTGGGCAGGCGCGGTCGACGTCGGAAGGGGCGTGCGGCGGAGCTCGGGAACGCAGGATGCAAGGCAGCGGATGGGGAAGACGAGGCGTGATTGGGGGAGGCGGCTTTCACGTATCCTGCTGGTCTTGTTTCCGTGATTGGAGAACATGTTTCCTGGCTTTGTTTCCTATCGTTACGGTGATTGCCACGATCGCTTCTTTCCTTTTTTTACAAAGCGGTGGCTAGTTCTTTCCTTTGTAGAGTTACGTTGATTGGCAAGAGGCAGGCAGAACGATCGCATGCAGGCAGAACGAAGTAATTATTACGTGTGTTTGCCGCACCAAGAAAAATCTCTCCTCCTTGTTCTTTTTATTTGTAGAGAAGAGATTAGCATGACCAGTATAAGGAGGTTTTTTTTCTTAATTCTTTGCTTACCTATGTATTATTAATATGCGTTGCAGTCATCATTATATCTAGATGTTATTTTCTTTTGTCGGACATGTTTATTTCTCTAGGTTATATAACTGGACTTTTTTCAGGGGAATTATTTCGCTATAGATACCACAGTGTGAATGTTAAAATTGTTTGAATTTGTGTTTCTTTTGTTAGTTGATTTATTTTTTAGTTTTATAATTTATTTTCTAGACATCACCGTAGCGTTAAGCACGGGCATTATACTAGACATCATCGTGGTGAGAAGCCTTGTGAAGACAGATTATCATTAAGTTCTCCACTGAAAATGATATCATTAATCATCTCATTATTATCTATGATAATCTAAATTACCATCATAATACTTTTATTATTGGTGTAACCATCCACATCGTCACTTGAATATAGCAATAGCGAATGCTAATTGCTATAGCGGTCGCTAAGTTCTAACATATTGCCTTTCGTTTGCTAGGGACTCGTCGTTGCACGTGTCTACCACCCCTGGACCTGCCAAGCTATTGTGACCTACCTCGCCACCTGTGCGAGAGAGATTTTGGAGCAGCGGTTGTGAAGATAGGGGAGAGAGAGAGAGTGATTTTTGGGTGGTCACCGCAAGAAATAGGACTTGTTTTTGGGTCACCTAGCATTAAATGAGCCTTAATAAATTGCATAGACGGTCAAAATATAAGGCTCGTCTCTAAAATCAATCTATCTATAACTCCTATAATCTTAACCTCGACTAAGAAATTCTCTCTCCTCTCGATTGGTCCAATCTCGAAAAGTGATGTCATGTGACATCATCAAATCAGATTACACCTACTAAGCCTCATTTATTTTCCACTAGCTATTTCTTTTTTGAAATAGAAAAAAAAGTCTTAGCAATCTAAACCAAGTATCGTAATTAAAATCCAATTGCACCATGGTGTTCCTCGCAATAAACTCTTCAAAACAAGATCCCACATGGAAATATTTCGATAACTTTTTTATAAAAATTTAAATCGTTTCTAAGCAAAAACCTGTTTGTAAGCAAAAACCTAGCAAAATTGCATGGATTATATGCGGTCCTCTAAAACATAAAAATTTAAATCATTTCTAAGCAAAAACCTATTTGTAAACAAAAACCTAGCAAAATTGCATGGATTATATGCGGTTCTCTGAAACATGTATAATTTTATGAAGGAAAACTCCTAGAATTTTAGGAGGGGCATGAACCTCAGATATAATAGGGGTGGGGGTTCGGGTAGATGGGATTTGGGTGATGTCCAGTTCAAATAATCTATACCATGTATGTCAATGGATACAACCTCCACAATTGACCTACTACATCCATATATATGTATCTATTAATTCATAGTTTCGATCATTATAAACTCTTTATATTTCTACTTCATACCCGCAGCAACGCGCGGAGCATCCTACTAGTTTTCAATAGGATATAAACTTAGGATTTATTTTTGGCCCACCTAACATTAATTGGGCCTCGAAACAAATTGCAGAGACGGCCAAAATAAAAGGCTCGTCTCTGAAATCAATTTTCAAAGATAAATTTATCTTTTGATAGTCTCCTAAAACCTCTTGTCTCCCCCAAATTATAGATACTCCAAAAAATGAAACCCCTCGTAAATTATTCATTTTTAGTGTATTGAAATTTAGTGATGCTTTGTATGAACGAAAAAATTAAAGATGCCTGATACCTTATTGTACAAGGTAAGGTTATTTCAATGCTGAGTCTATTAGTAATTGATTTAGCATTATGTTTATTTAGCGTTTATTTAGCGAGTGGGTACATGTGACTCAAACCTTAAACTTATGCTTTAGTGTAAGCCTTAAGGGACAAAATCTGTTAACCCCAAGCCTAGTGAATTCACTCCCTCGTCGACCTGAGAAGTGTTACTAGAGCCATATAATTAACACTCATTTGCTTGTACATATATGACTAAATTCCTACAATGACACAAGCAAGAGCAACATTTGATAACTGCTACTCCCTCCATCCCAAATTTTAAGGCACTCCAATAATTTTGGAGAGTTAAAGTTTTTAAATTTGACCAAGTTTATATAATAAAATATTACACTTATGCCACCAACTAAGTATTATTAGATTCTATAATTTTAGTTAAGCTTAAAAAGTTTGACTCTCCAAAATTCTTGAAATGCCTTATAATTTCGGATGAAGAGAGTATCTCGAGAAGCTTTTTTTTTTTTTTCGCGACCGAGGAATATAGCCCGTGTTTCATTAAGAGGAGTGAATTACAAGTCAGCTATGAGAGAACCCCCCATAGCACAGATTACAACCCACTAAGATAGTAAGAAGTAATCTGGAATAAACATAGGAACAATAAAAAGATACAAAGCAGAGAGCGACTGCCCTCAACTCCAACACCTAGGACCCCACAACTGTGCCTGCAAAAGAACCTCGTAATGGTCGTGAACATAGGGGAGCGCCCAGCCAGCAGAGACGGCAAAAGCATCCGCCAACGAACCAACAGCGGCAAAGCATCCGCCAACCAACCAACCGATGACCAAGCATCCGCCGATGAGCCAAACAACGGCAAAGCAACCGCCAACGACCAAACATGCGGCAAAGTATCCGCAAGATCAACGTGGCAAAGTATCCACGGAGGGGTAGCGACTTCGACGGCAAAGTATCCGTCCAGGGAGCAACGACGACATAGCATCCACCGAGGATATAGCAAGCGGCCAAGTATCCACCGCAAAGGTAACGACGACTGCGGCAACATCAACACCCAATGTAGACAGACCAAAGGCGGTTTAAAGTTGAAGCACGGCAGCACAACTACGAGCGACTCCAACAAAGCGGAACAGTGCGGGGCGGCGAAGTGTTCCAAATGAAGCCTTCAGAAAGGGAATGACGCCCAAGAACGCCAACAATGCTGAAAAAGAACACACCAAGGACTTTCGTCCCACGAACTGCCTTTGCCGACCAGCGCGATAAGCGGGAGGAAACCTTCGACGGCGCCTTCAAGAAGGTGGATGGCGCAGACCGCACCACCGCCGCCGGCCCAAAGCTAGGAAGCAGGGCGAAGCTTTCGCTCAGGGATCTTTGCGTGCATGGCCGCCCGACGTCCCACGCGATGAAGCGGGGTGGCCAAGCACAGCGGCACGGGAGGAGGCAGGGCGAGCCGCCACCGGCAACCATTCGTCGCCACCCGGCCGACGCAGACAGCGGAGGTGGCCACGACCCACGGCAGCCCACCCCACGAAGGCCGGCCGCCGGGCAGCCGGCCGTGACCACTGTTAGCCCGACCCGCCGCTGCCAACCTCGCGAAGGGCCGCCGCGCCGGGCACAAAGCCAGCCCCAGCGGCCACCGCGCACACCCCGCGAGCACAAGCCGCGCCCACGGCGCCGCCACCACCACGATGGCCGACGCACAGCGACGCCAGCACCGCCGCGGCGGCCATCGCCACCAGCCCACCACGCGACGGGCAGGTACCCGTGGGGGGTGGCGCCCCCGCCCGGCTGGATCCGCCCAGATCCGCCGCCGCCGCCCGAGGCGCGCGGATCCGGCCAGATCCGCCCGCCGCCGCCATCGCCGGCCAGAGCAACCCACTCGAAGTCTAGGGGGAGGAGGGGTGGAGGGAAGGAGAAAGGGGAAGGAAGGTGAGGGAGGAGATGAAGCGGGGGGAGGGGAGCGGTGGCTGCCTTTTTGAGCAGCAACACCGGGAGGCCGCCGCCACCGCCGCCGGAGGTAGCGGCGACGGCGGCCGGAGAGGCGGCCGTGAGGGCCCTCGGCGGCGGGCGTTGGTTTGCCCCCCCAAGTCGCCCGGAGAGACGACGCGAGGGGTGCAAGCAGTAGTAGTTGGCTCAAGGCAGGTCTTCAAAGCTACTGGACATAGACTCTTCCAGAGTATCTCAGAAGCTATCGATCAAGACTTAAAGATTACAATAACATGTCTTCAAGCAGCCACAAACCCACAACAACGTGTCTTGAAGTTATTTCAAAACAGAACTAGAGTTTTTTTTTTTTCGAAAGATCCGTTACCGGCTTTCATTGATAAGAGGATTGAAAACAATATTTACAAGAGAAGTCCAGGCACCCACTTTTGCGTGGCTTCACAGAGCATGATGCCACGCCACCCCTACATGACTATATGCTAATTACAGGTATACAATGTCCCTATCAGGCACACTCCCTAGAGCTGCCGCGTCGCTTGCAGTAGAGTTTGCAAGCCTTTGTTGCCCGCAGCAATCCACAACCCAACCTCCTCCTGAATCGCGCTGAATAGCTGTTGAGATGATCGGCTATGGTTGTTGAAAATCCGACTGTTCCTTTCCTTCCAAATTGCCCAGATGGTTAGCATGACTAAAGATCGGACCCCATCTTTTCTGTCCTTCTGCACTGAGTTCCCCATTTGCACAAACCAAAGATCCATGTCCATGTCTTGATCCCAAGAGGCTGGTCGGAGTGTTCCTGCTAAAGCCCATGATCCAACCTGAACCCAGACTGCTGAAGAGAAACTACATTCCTGGAAAAGGTGAGAGGTTGTCTCCAAATTCCTCATGCATAGCGGGCAAAAGTAGTTATTCGGCCATCCCCTGTTTTGCAGCCGTGCTGCAGTCCAGACTCTATTCTGTAACATCAGCCAAACGAAGAACCGACATCTAGGTGGCGCCTTCGTTCTCCAGATTGAGGTTGCTGTGGAAGAAGATGTCATGCCCATGAACTGCAGCTGATAAGCTGATTTCGATGAATATTGCCCATCAGAGGAGTGTAGCCAAGTAATGCTGTCTTCTTGAAGTGGCACTAGGGTTACAGACTCGACACTTATCCATAGATCGATGAATTCAGCAATTATACTCTGAGTCATGTCGTAGTCAACATCGGTTACCCACTTATTGTCAGTGATAGCTTCTTTGACAGTTCTATTCTTCCTTTTGCTGTGATTAAAGAGCGCTGGGTATAGCGTCGCTGGTGCGTCACCGTGTAGCCAACGTGAGGTCCAGAAGATGGCCTTGTTGCCGTTTCCTATAGTCACTGTGGTTGCAGCATTGAAAAGGGCTATGTCATTTTTGTCAACTGGCAGCTCCAGCCCTTTCCATGGTCTGTCTCTGTTTTCCCAAGAGTACCAAAGCCATCGTAGCCTTAGTGATCTACTGAATTTTTCCAT